>CAUYSK010078475.1:0-49998 GCA_963575035.1 Avahi laniger | reverse complement strand
CCAGGGAAGCCCTGGCTCCTAGCGTTTGCCAGTTACCGTGGTGTAAATGCTCCCACCGTGGCCTGACTTAAGCTCCCCACGGGACATCCCTGAAGCCAGAGCTGGGAAGAGACACGCACCACCAGTTCTCAGGACCCAGTGTGAGTGAGTGGGCTTGGGCACTCTGCCCATCCCAACACCTGGTGTCCCCTGTAGGCTCCTGTGGGATTTCTCAGTTACCACCCGGTCCTGGGTGGAATGAAAATGCAGCTTCCATAACTCATGGGTGTTTTCAGTTACCATCTGGAAGGGTTCGCAGGCCTTTGGCGAACACTTGTTATTGAAAAGCAAAACCAGGAAAGAGGAAGATGGACTTTACCCACCTCTTAGACTCTCACGGCCTGTGTGGGAAGTGTCCCCTTCTGTGCTGCTTTCCATCTCTGCAAGCGTGAAACCTGGGCTGCTGGAGAGCTGTGTGTGGAGAGGGGTGTGTGGGCATGTTTCTGGGCGCAAAGCAATTAACACTCTGTTTCTCCCTGTCTCCCTCCCTCCTTCCACGGCCCTCGCGCTGCTCCCCTTCTCCTCCTCCCCTGCCCTGCCTGCTCCTCCTGCTCTCGCCAGAGAGTTTTCCAAAGAGAGGGAGAAGGCCAAGGCTCGGGGAGATTTCCAGAAGCTGCGGGAGAAGCAGCAGCTGGAAGAGGATCTCAAGGGCTACCTGGATTGGATCACTCAGGCAGAAGACATTGACCCCGAGAACGAGGACGAAGGCATGGACGAGGAGAAACCTCGAAACAGTGAGCAGCCATCTTCTGTCTTGGGGCTGGGTTCTGGGAGAGGGGACAGCACCGAAGTCGGCTCGAAACCTGTGCCACCAGCCTTTCTTTACAGCCCAGGGTCTGTCCCCCTGAAGCAGCATTCGTCTCAATGATCACAGTCACTTGCTGCTCATGGAAATTAGTCACAAGTGGGAAATCATTGCTGTTGCTCTATAAAACCGCATATTCCTCTCAGAATCTTTGACCTTGTCAGACAGTTGAGAGTTTGCTAAGGTGAAGCCTTTTTTTAAATCAAACATCCTCCTCCTCCTACTCCTCCTCCATCTCTTTGGGCAGGGAAGCAGGCTTCCTGCTCCAGGCTATTTTGAAAGGAACAGTTTCTCTCAAACAGCCACCTGGAAAGCTTCATACCTGCGTGGGATTCTCCCCACCTTTGCAGTAGACTTCCAGACACCATTGAACTTTCTCATGGGAAAGGGAGTCGAAGCTTCCTCCTGAGGAAGGTAGATTCAAAGGTCAGAGTCGGGGAAGCCCCGAGGAGTTGGCAGAAGAGTCAGATTACAGAAATTGAGCCAGATCCCTTCCTCTGGGGTTTCCTGGGGCAGATGGTTGGGCAGGCTACTGCTGGGATGGAAAGGAGTGGTAGCGGATATTGACTAGCAGCGTATCAAAGATGATGAACCATGGAAATTCAGGCTCTCATCAGATCAGCCCAGTGGTTCTCAAAGTGTGGTCCCTGGACCAGCAGTGTCACGTGAGAAATGCAAATACTTGGCCCCTACTCCAGACCCACTAACTCAGAAACTCTGGGGATGGGGCCCCAGGTGTTTGGGGTGCGTGGTGAATTTGAGAACCACTGGGTGAGCTCTGCCTACTCTGTGTGTCTCACAGGGCCCTGACCTCTGACTCTTTCTCCCTCTTTCTGTGTGCAGTATCTCTCTCTTTCATTTTACATGTTGGCACAGGTGCGTTTCTATCCTCTCAAGCAGCCTAACCTAAAACCAGGTTTCTAAACTTTGAGCATCTAGAATAGTCAAGGAACCAAACAGGTTAAAGAGCTTACCAGGATGTTTGTACACAGCAGGGAGCCAGCACTTGGCCCTACGCAGAGAGGGTGATGCAGAGACCCCCAAGGGAAGGAACGAGTGGAGGAAGAGGGAGAAGACAGCCAAGATGTTCGCAGAGAACAGAGTCTCTGCTCTCTCATTTCAAAGATTGAGTTAATAAATCTATCAACTCTTCCCTTTCCGATAACTCTGCTCAAGGCGCAAATACAAAATTAAGGCACATCAACACAAGGGGCTGGTGACAACATAACTTGGTGACCTAAGGGAGCCTTCATGCTCTGCTAAGTAGCTTTGCAAGCTGGAAGTCGGGGCCTTTGATGGATTATAACAATGAGCAATGATGCCACTGAGGGTCTTTCTCGAAAAATGCCTGACAGCTTCTGTTACACTGTGGATGCAACCGCGGAGTAGCCGATTAGTTTGTGACATGGAGCGGATGGCAAATAAATAAACCGGCCCATGAGCCACAGAGAAGCTTACCTCTGAACACAGGAATCTGTCCCGGCCAGCCGGAGTGGAGCCCCTAGCTCGTGATTAATGGTGATGAGCATGTTTCTTAGCGTGTGTTATTAAAATGTGCGCTATCTGCTGCATCCTTAGACAGTTGCCATCCGCGGAGATATGTGGCATTCTGCTCTCTGCCTAAAGCAAGAACAGCCAAGGGGACGTGTGCTGCTTCTCTGCCTCGCCCAGTAAATGGATAAATTCCGAGGAGAGTTCCCAGCGTGGCGGATTCTTTGCTGCCGGAGCACATCACGCTGACAAGGCCCGTCTCCCCACACTCTGGCCAGACGTGGAGAAGAGCGTAATGAATTGCCTGCCCCAGGAGACAGAGTCTCTGCCAGGTTGTCATAAGCCCAACTGTGGAAGAAACCAGACTCCAGAGACTGTTCCTCTCGCCTTGCACTGCTCCCTGGTGGCTGGAGGAGCATTTGGGGGGACTGGAACGGGAGCCTGGTTCCTTCACTAGCGGAAAAGCTGGTGGAACAGTCCACGGGGATGGGCAAAGGGAGTAAACATCCAAAGCAGCAAGGTACAGAGAGTAAAATGCAGTGCGAGGCTCAGGAATGCAGCCAGGACGAGAGCCCACAGGCCCACGTCTACTGGGACGTCCAGTCAAAAGCGGAGTTGAAGTGGTTAAATGATTAAGAAGTCGGAGTCCTAAGAGCCTCTCAGGAAAGGAAAATCTGTGGCTGGGAAGCTATGTTCTTACATTCGGAACTTCATAGTTTGCCCTTTGAAACAAACACAAGGGGAAAACTGGCGCAAATTGAGACGCAGGTGTGTTTCAGGTAGCCTAGTAGTTCAGCCTTTGAAGTCTCTAGACGATTACAGCATGGGATATTCGCCAGTTCTTTTCAGCTCAAAAACTGCGTAGTGCTTTAAGACAAAAGGTCGATTGGTCAGCGGCTCTGGCGCTGCTTCTGCCCCGGGCAGCGCCCCGTCAGCGTGCCCTGCGTGCCCGGGCGAGGTGCCCAGGAGGCGGAGCTGGGTGCTGTGTGGGACCAGCTCCCCATGCATCGCTGCGTGGTTGCCAAGCACCCCTAAGGAGAGCCAGCCACTCGCTTTTCCTGGGGGAAAAAACCACCACGGAAGTGGAAGAAACAGACAAGAGGATGACAGAAAGTGCACGGTAGGGAGGGGTTTCTCTAAACAGCTGGAGTAAACGAAGTGGTCAGTAAGTCATGAACAAAGATGTATTCCAGCTCGTCCGTCCGTCCACCCGCACGTTAAAGCCTGCTCTCCGCCAGGCACTGCTCTGGCACTGGCGAGCCAGCAACGAGCAAAGGAGTCAAAGCCCCTGCCTCGTGGAGCGTGTGCTCTAGCGCGGGGCGGACCGTGAGTGGGACGCGGTCAGAGCGGGAGCGCCGGAGGGAACGAAACAGTCGGGTGTGATTGAGACGTGGTCGCTGGGACTGCGTCTCCCAGAGTGGCGGCGTGCTGACACCCTCAAAGTGGTCAGGAAAGGGACTGTGTGGATATTTGGGAAAAGAGACTTCCAGGCAGAGGAAAGCTGATGAGAAGGCTGGAGGCAGGCGTGTGGCGGATGTGTCCGGAGCAGGGGAGGCGCGTGCAGCGGGAGAGGATGCGACCAAGGGGAGGGCGGTGGGAGCCAGGCCAGGGTGCCGGGGTGGTCCGTGTGTACTGCCCTAAGAACCCGGCCAGGCCGCTCTGGAGGTCTCGTGCGAGGAGCGGCACGCCCCGAGAAACGTGAGCAGAGGGAACCAAGGCAGGCAAGAGCAGGGCAGGGCCCTGTGGTGGGGCTGTGGCGGGAGAGGCTGGGCCTCATCTCGGCACCGGCGGAGGGCAAGGTCAGACTCCAGGATGACGTCATTTGCAGACGTCTCAGATATGGGGTATGAGAGAGGAGTCAGAGCTCCTCCAAGGCCATCGTCATTTATCGATATGGGGAAGGCTGTGAGAGGAAGAGGTGTCAGGGCAGGAGGCTCAAGAAACCCATGTCTGGCCTGTAAGTCTGAAACGCCATCAGACGTCCGAGTGCAGATGTTGGGCAGCAGCCGGGAGCAAATCTGAGTCCAGGGCGGAGATCTGGGACTGACTCACTGGAGAGTCAATAACATGTAGAAGATACTTAACCCGTTTGTCTGGACAAGATCACTAGGGACTGAGTATGGGCAGAAATGAGATGAGGTCCAAGAACTGAGACCTGGCCTCCCAGTGTGTGGAAATCAGAGTGGCGAGAAGGAACTAGCAGAAGAGGCTTAGAAAGGTGTGGCCCAAGAGGGAGATGCAAAGGAAGGGTGTCAGCGCTGCGGACAGGACAGAAGCTGGCCACTGCACGCGTGGCAGGGCTCGCTGGTGCCTTGACAAGGGCCGTTTGGCAGGACGTTGTGGGCAAAAGCCTAATGGTAAATCAGAGTCTTACTCTGTGAGTCCCTCGAGTCCATAAGCTTCCTGGAATGGCACTAAGCATTGCTTTGCAGGCTTCCCGCTCTGCTGGCATGACCCAGCTGTCAGCGATCTGGGCAGTTTGGCCACCAGGACACCAGAAAAGGGAGAGAAGACTTACCTAGTCACTCCAGCAGGCCCGCGGCCCCACGGAGGGCAGGGTCTAACGCCCAGCCCTTCATCATGCAGTGCTTATAGACGGCCTAGGGAAAAAGGACATGATACTCAAGAGCCATTTCAGGGCCAAAAAGGCAGCAAACAAGCAAGAAAGGGGTGTGTGTATGCACTGTTGCCTGCGTGCAGCCTCCAAAGCCCCTCTTCTCGCTGGGCAAAGATGAGGGTTACGTCGAGGGCTCCCCCTCTGGCCGCTGCTTCTCCCTCCCCTGAGAGCAGCCACGGGCATCCCTCTTAAAGGCCCCAGTTGCAAAACCATCACTTCTCATGGGTGGTTGTCATCAGTAGAGAGCACTGCTCCCAGGGACAAGGTCCGTCGTCCAAGTCCGATGTCAAAGCTGATGGAAGGCCAGACAGTAGAGGAAGAAGCCATACAGAAAGAGAAAGAGTAGGGGTTTTCTTCGCTCTTTTTCACCCTCAAGAACAAAAACAATGCATTTATTAAGTATTCACCCATGCAGGAATCTCTCTCCCATGTCGTTAGGACAGTTTAAATGCAGCCCCAGCCCTCTAAAGCTTGCGGTCTAAGACAGGCGTTTTGTGGATGCGCTATGTATAAAAACAGAAAGACGGTGGACCCAAAACATCGCACTTCCACCCAGATGAGCAGGATTAAACATTTACACCAGTGGCACTCGGTTCTGTGACTCAGGAGCCACTTTTGCAATCATCGTTAACCAGGAGAGCCACAGGCCGCCGCCTGCCCTGCGGAGTCTGGGTCACGTATCACCTAGATACAGAGATGTGAGGGCTCGTGAGAGCCGCAGCCGCCCACGAAAGGGCCCCGTGCGGCCAGAGAGGAGGACTTGGAATATCAGTGGCTTATGTTATGTACGTGTCAAGGACATGTGCATGGTAATTTGCTTCTTTAAAAAATTTAATCAGTACAATCAATATTTGCCCTGGACCTAGCTCGCAGCCAGGAGTCGCCACTTCCTGATATCCACGACAGAACCCCATGAAGCAGCTGGCACGAGAGAAAACACCAACATTTGTTTTTGTCACTGATTCTGTTCTTACTTTGCACTCGTAAGTGATTGTGCTTCAGAGGGTCCTGCTGACCCCTCAGACAGAGCAGACACCTTCGCACAAACTCTAGATACGGCCCCTGAGCCTCCCAGTAACTCCCAGCTGGTCCTCATCAGAACCCTAGAAAACCAGTGCTGGAAAGTTGCCGTAGAAGTCAGGTTTCTGGAGCCCAAGATGGGAAACAACCACTTGCACTCGCTGCACACCAGGGAAGTCAGCCCTCACGCCTGGTCTCCCGGTCCCCACCCAGGACTCTGCCCAGCACGCCAGCCTTCTCGAACACCCCAGGCCATAGCACTCCCTGACGTCCCTCCTGGCTCTCAGGGTATGCCCCACTTACCTTGTGGAATTGTAGCCACCTCTCTGCCCATCTCTAGCTGGGCTACACTGAGAGCTCCTTTGCCTTTAATGCACCTATGTCCCTGTGACCTGACCCAGCCCAGGGCTTGAGGATGCTGTGACCCATGAGAGTGAAACGCACACACGTGCTTTCGAGCTCGTGCCTGGACTGGCTGTGGCGAGTTCTGCGCTGCCCCGAGCTGATAGAACGGGAGAGCTGAGACCATCTCTGGGCCTGAGCCGTGCGTTGCTCTGTCTGTTCAGAAGTGGCTTCCCTGTGGCATCATTAATGACTTCCTTTCCAATTCGTTTCCTTTCATGAACGCGTTTGCTTTCCAATAGCTCTAGATCATTCTCCACTCTTGGAAAGTGCCATAGGAAAACAGGCAAATGAGCCTATCCGCAGGGGCAGCGGTGAGGGCAGGAGCGCTACCATGCTGTGGGAAGCGTCGGGGGTTCTTGAGAAGTGAGATCAGTGGGGGCTGCTGTACCTGGGGCTCTGCAGTGAGGCTATGCATGGATTTCTCCAGTTCTGGTAGTAATTAATACCCACGAGTGGGGCCCTGTGGACTTGGTGGCATATGCAGGACGTCAGTGGGGGGTCCTGTCATGGCAAGGGTCCAGGATGCCCACCGGTAGCACATCCCCTTTGGAGCACAGTCTGGCTGTGCCGTCCGGCCCCATAAGCTCGCAGACGCCCTTTCCTGGCCTGTGAGCTGTGGGGCGCTCCCCCGAGGGCTGGGCTGCGTGTGCAGCGAGAAGTGAGCACACCCAGCCGGTCTCCGTGAGCTGCCCAACGTTCCTGCCAGCCGTGGGCAAGGCTTGCTGGCTCAGAGCTGTCAGGAGGCCATGGCAGTCTCACTGAATGTGCCGTGTGCTTCTGGAGCAGGGAGGAGAAAGGCACACACGTTCTGATAGGAGACTTTCGTGGGCTCCCGTGACCAACATTAGGTCAACAGAAAGGAGCCAAATCTTTGGCAGCGAAGGCTCTGTCCCCTTCAGAAGACACCCGTCCCCCACCCCCATGAGGCTCTCAGTCCACAGCTGCTCTCCAGGCAGGAAGAGAGCCCAGGCCATGCCCCAAGGACCCAGGCAGTGGGTGGGCAGCTGGCAGAGACATCAGCACTCCCAGGGCTCTGACTTTGGGAAGTGTCCCAGGCCAAGACAGTAATAACAAACCAGCAAAGTCCAGAACGCAAGTGGTTTATTCATTGCAGAGAGTACGGGCAACATCAGCTGAGAAACGCACCGGCAGTGGGGTCCTGCACTACTTTTAGACACCCGCCTTTGCGCTGGTCTCACTCTCACTGCTGACGTCCCTGGCGGGAACGGAGCAGCCCGTGCGCAGGACCCAGCAGCAGCAGGGTCTGAGCCGTGCTGTGCAGCTATGCGGTTTCTTAGGGGCAGGGGACTGTTCCTGTGGTTTGGAGGGGATGAGTGGGCAGCTGTGTTTCTGGGACCACTGGCCAGCCAGCCACCCTGCAGGGCCTGAGCAAACGGCTGTCAGCTCTTAAACCCCAAGCACGCTGGGAGTCCTTGGGGAGTGGAGCCTGGAAGGCCCGCTCTTCCCCAGGGCCAGGAGAGCATCCTCTGCGTTCCAGCCAGGTCTCAGCCCAAACCAGCATCTTCCCCGTCTACTTCTCTCTCCAGTGGCTTCACCACCTCCCAGTACTCCGGGCTGTAGAGCCTCCTTCCTCCTTCCTCTCCCTGCGCCTCCATAGTTATCAATTCCTGTCAGTCCAATCAGTCCAGTCTTCCCAATCACCCCCCTGGCACGTCTCTCTCACCTTCCCTCCTCTCCCTCCACCTCCCCCCACCGGACGCGTAGCCACCTCACTGCCTGCCTTCCAGCCCCAGCCCACGCACACGCGCCGTGCAGCCAGGTCAGTGTTTCCAGAGCTGATGGTGTCATTCCCTTGCTCAGAAGCTTTGAATGTCCCTCCATGGCTATAGAACAAAGCCTGAGTGTCTTCTCTTGGTATCTAGGCATCTCTGATCTGTCCAGCCAAGAGCTTGAACCGCATCACTCCTGCTGCCCTGCAGCAAAACCAGACAGCTTCCTGCTTCCAGACATGCCTTCTCTCCTGTTTCTGGACCCTCACGCATCTCGCCTCCTCTGCCTAAAGCACCCTTCCTCTGCTTACCCCCCCTGCTCCTCCCTGGCCTTCCAGCCCAGAACAGAGAGCACAGCTCGGCTCAGGCCCCCGCAGACCGTCCCTGTCAGGACAGGCACTGCCATACTCACGGCCTCATATCTGCTGCCCTAGCGGCTGGGGAGGGCCCAGCCCTCTCGTCGCGTGGAGAGTCCTCTTGGGAGGCAGGAGCATGCATTACTAACTTCTCACTCACGCTTCACAGTCTTGCCTAGTTGACCAAATACCTTTTGTCCAGTTTTAGCCACACTCGTGGTAGCCCCAGAGAGTCAATGGTGGCTGACAGCACAAGCAGGAATTATTTAAAGGTGAGAAAGTGGGCCGAGGAGGACAGCTGGAAGGAATTGCAATTATAGACCCATTAGGAGAGAAAGCGGGATGGTTGATGGAGCAAGGGGCAGAACCTATTAGCCCCATTTTGCAGATGGGAAAACAGGCTCGGGAAGGTTACCGTGTCCATGCCCGACAGCGGGCAAGTTGCACCGTCAGGCAGGCCTGCTGCCCGGTTCTGCTGCCGCCGTACCACACTTGTCTGGCCCACAACCCCGCCGAGAACGCCATGGCTGCCCCCTCCTCCGGCAGAAGGGAGTTAGCAGAGGCCCCTGTCACCCCCGCCAGCAGCCTCTGCGTCTCCTGTGTTACGGCCTTTGTCACCTCAGCCTAACCCGCAAGCGGGGTGGATGGACGAAAAGAGAGGGGAGGGGGCGGAGTGTAGGAAAAACGGGTTTTAAATTTTAACAGAGGGGGCATGGGTTTGATTTCCTTAAAAAGATGAACTTTACGGTTGTTAGAACTATGTGTGAGCTGGAGCTGAGAAGAAGTAATGTCATTGTCTTGTCATGGGGGAGAACAAGTTAGCCTGTTTGTGGTGGTTTGAGAGACGGTCTTGTTTGGAAGGTGCCGTGTCAGTTATGTGACCTGTCAGCTTCTCCTTTGGTTCAGGACTCTTTTGGACTTCACTAGAGGAGGTGTTGACCACCCAGAATGCTCCGGGACACGCATTCTCGCTCACGGCCACCCTGCGCCGCCTTGGCAAGCACGCGTGAGGGCGTCACAGACCCTTTGGTGACGCAGGACTGTGCGGTGCTACCCCACGCCTGAGCCTCTGACGGAGCCTCGGCACTGGGGGTCTCTGACCGGGGGAAACCTCAGGCAGGAGCTGACACGTGGTGTCTTTGGGAAAGTCCTACCACCTAAAGCCATGGGTCCCTTTAACAAAGGGACCTGCCTGTGCCCACTGAGCCTTGCCCAGGGCGACACCCAAGAAAGTGCTGATTTGAGTTTAATTTGGTGCTTTTCAAACAGATCAGCTCACCTGGGAGCTGAAAGTGGCTGGCAGAGGGTGGCCGGGGAGATGAGCCATCCTCAGCTTCCCTTTGATCCACGCCCTCCGATAACCAGAACCACCCATGCCGCAGCGACCTCGGCTGCCCCAGCCCCTTCCACATAGCAGGCCCATGCCCGTCAAGAGGTGTCACCCGTCGCAGGCCATCAGTGGAGGAGAGGGGCAGCGCCTGCCCTTCTCGCTGCTCGCTCATGCGGGAAAGTATCACTTGGCAGTGGGAGCGATTAGCCACGACTGTCCTTTCATCACCGGGGCAAGCGGCACGCGGCTGAGTTACGGCTCGTGGAGCCCTGGAGCCGGAAGGAAGAGCACAGAAACCGGCATTGTTGGCCTCGGAGTAGTGGAGAGTGTCTGGGGGAGCTCCCAGAGTCAGCTGAGGGGCCTGATGTGCAAAGTTGTAGAAGGAAAATAGTTTTAAAAAGAAGAAAAGAAAATGGAAGTGCGCGTGTTTTGGGGTGCACAGGGGAGAAGCCAAAGATCAGGCCAGAAATAGAGACTGAGATCTGGTTCCAAAGGGCCTCACATTGGGACTTTATCCTGTGGATAAGAAGCCACTGAGGAGGTTTAATCAGAGGAATGACAGGGTACAAGTTGACTGTCGCAAGGTCCCCATGTGGCTGAGTGTGGACAGTGGGCTGGGAGGACAGAGAAGCTGGTGCAGGGAGCTGGTCCACGAGGAGAGTCCAGGGCCTGCACGTCCTGAGCTTTGGCCCTGGGGTCCCCGGGACAAACAGCTTGTGCTCGTTAGCCCTGGGGCTCCAGGGCGATCACGGCAGTGCCGCGCCCCTGGGAGGATCCTCCTGGGAGCTGGTCTGCCCTTCTCCAGTGGTGGGAGCTGCCCTGACCCTCTGCCCTTGCTGTTCAAGGGCCTGTCTTCTGTCCCTGACTGCAAACACACCCACGAGCAGTCCCTTACCCTAAAAGGTACCACATGCGGAATCCCCAGCGACTTTCTTCCTCTTCGAGTCCCTGCCCTCATCATTAAATGCCTTATGAAAAAATGTCGAGTGACAGCCCCACACACAGGGCTTCGGCAGCACCATCATTCTGTGTGCCTCTGGTGAGAGCCGCAGTGTCTCCAGGGGAGATTTAGGCCCCCATATGGTGGGACAGACCTTGTCCTCTTAAATAACTATGGTACTTGCTGTAAGGACCGGACTGTTAGTTGCTGTGGTCACTTTGTGCTGAAGCCACACAATTAGAGGGGCAGGAACGAAGCCAGGTCAGAAACAATGGAGCGTTTGCTTAAGGGTCGTCCAGTGGGAGGAAAACCGCAGTGTGAGGCTGGGCAAGGGTCGGGAGAGGAGGGCGGCACATTTACGTATTATCATCCTTCTGTATCCCGGGGTCAGGCCCTAGATTCCTCCTTTAGCCACATGCTGGCTCCATCACAATCCAAAGATCACAGAATCCTAAAAGCCTTTGGGACAAAAGGGGCCCCAGGTCCCTGAGTCTGTCCCTCACCCCCAGGCACGCCCTGCCCGTGCGGGTGCTGCCGGGCCCCGTCTCCCGTCAGCCTGGACCAGTCTCCTCCTGGCTGGCAATGCCCCCCGATGCAGTTTCTCTGAAACGCACGAGCAGGCTTCAATACTATCTCCAGAAAAATCACAGCACATGCTCAAAGGTAGCAAGATGGGAACTGGGCAAGGGCTTCTGGAACAGAACAGGCGGTTCTGTTCATTTCCGAACACCTGACTCTGAGCCCAAACTTGGACTTTACTGACAAGGCCACAGACTCGCCTCTTCCTGCTCCCAGTTTGGATCCACCAGCAGGACCCGCACATGTAGTGACAGCTGGAGCCCTCCCCCCGCCGCGAAGGACGGGACAAACAAGAAAGCCGTGTTGCGCGCAAGCCCCCGAGTCTGCAAATGCAGCCCTGAAGGAGCGGCCCCGGGAAGGCCCTCCAGGCAGACGACAGTGAAAGGGTCGGGTGTCCTGTTCTGCCGACAGCCTGAGGAGAGAGAAAGGAAAGATTTGGCCGTTTATGCAGTCATAAAAATACACATTCCTTATGATTTAGGCTTAATTCACATTAGTTCATCAGACTGGCCAAAAGTACCCCAGCGAAGATCCTCAGATATGATCCACTGGGCAGATGAGCTTTGGTGAGAGGAGTTGAAAGGTTTTTCCTTTCCAAGAACATATATTTGAATTTTGATAAAGTTCTTCTTGTTTCCTAAATCGTGCTCTGAAAGTTATTTGCCAAGCCTAAGGCTGCCGGCGTCGACCAGCATCCCCAGAGTCACATTCTGAGGACTCCGGTGGGGCGTTCAAGAGTGATCGCAGCTGCACCGGGCCTTGTCTGTGCCTTTGCTTGGGAGCGATAGACGAGGTCTGTCCTCAGAGACTCGCTGGCAGGTGAAGAGCCTTAATTATATGCTGGACAGGCTGGCGCGAAAGGAAGAAGCCTTTGTTTACCTTCTCACTTCCAAGTTTCACATCAGCCTGTCCAACCATCATATCTCATGTCAGTGACTCGTGAGATATGATAATGGGGGCCAATGTCGGGCCAGTTATTATGTTAACAAAACTCCCTGAGAATAACAAAACGCCAGTGTACGCACGCACGCTAAACACAGGGGTAAGAAGAAATTAAGGACCCCTTTCTTGTCAGGAGTGTTCAGAACTAGAATCTCATTGTATTTATTAATATTCTCTAAGGTCAGCTAGGTCCGGCGTTGAGCAGAAGCTTGGCATGATGTTTGCTGTGCCCGGTAGAAGCAGAGAAAAAAGGCCCTGCTACTCCCAGAGGGGAGGGCATCTGCTTGGCATGGAAAGTAATGACCGTGGGAGAGGGTCCTGGCCCCCTCGGCCCACATCCGCATTGACTAGGAAGCTCAGGTGGTCAGTCGCTGCCCGCCGGGCAGAGTGCCTTAGGTTTTCATCAAGAAGATTCCAAGCTTCAGTAAAAACAGCAGAACTTCTTCTTGAGCCTCTTAGACGGTCTGAAGTCATTTTCACTAATTATAAGTTCTATAATCCCTTAATTAACTCATTCTGTTAATCCATGAAGTCATACCCCTTGATTACATGAGTTGAGAATGCAGCAGTATGAAATGAATGGCCCCCATTTCTCTCCCCTGACGGGATGCCAGAGTTTGGGGTCTGCACAACTGCTGTGTGTTGTAGAGGGACCAATGCGAGCTGAGAGAAGCAGACAGCCTGACTTCCAGGCCTCACGCAATAACCGGTTTGCCTCTCCCATGTTTGTAAAATGAGGCGATCAGATCAGCAAAAACCTCTTCCAGCTCTGGCATTTTGTTTCTGTAGTTCTAAGTGCATGCATTCGCTTTAGCCCTAGGAGTCTGGGCCAAACCTGGACCACTCCAGTGCATCAGACCCTGGGGGAGTTCTGCAAAATGCTGGAGCCCTGCAGTCCCCAGACTCTTGGGTTTGCACTGGGTCTCCTGCAGGGTCGCCTGCACTCCGAAAGCCAGCCGTCCCTCCAGAGGTCCTCCGCACACCCGAACGCACACTGACCCCTGCGTGGAAAGCCCAGCCCCGCCATGCCTAGTGAACCGCCAGCCCCGCTTCCAAACCCTACTCGGGCATCCCTCCCTTCCTGCCTCCCTTGTCCTCACCGCCCCTCCTCCCCACAGTCTTCCCGCCTCCTTTGTGCTCCCAGAACACCGGGTCCCTACCTGCGTTACAGTTCTTACTGCACGCGCTCTATTGCATCTACCTATCGATGGTATTTATTGTATTTTATCTATTGTGTTTGTCTATCTTACACCATCTGCTGGGGTGTATACACTCTAAGGGTGGTGATTTTTATATTCCCAGCGCCAACACGGAGCCTGGTACGTAGGCAGTCAATGAATATTGGTTGGAAAACAGTTTGGAAATTGGGGTATGATAGTGGGATCGTGGCTTGGAAATCCTTGGAATTCTGCCCCTGGGAGCAGATGACTTAGGCCTGCTTTGTCTGTGTCAGACCTAAAACCAGACCGGGCCAGATCTGGTCCAGCAGAGATTATGTAATGAACCAGACACACAAATTAATTTTTCATCTGCCATTCCTTGTCTGTCAACATTTCTTTTTCACTTCTGAGGGAGGACAGGAGTATTCCATGATGTTTTTCTTTGTGTACTCATTTCTTCTCCCCTTTCTTTTTCATATATGTTGGGGGACGTGTTGGAAATATTTCCCATTTTATTCCGTCTCCAGGAGGCCAGCTAGCCAGGCTGGCAGTCAGGAAATGGTTAAGAGAATACCGAGAATAAATTCCGCGCTGCTTCCGTAGGACTGGGAAGCTGAGTACGTTTAGGGCTTGAAAAGGTCAGCTCCCTTCACAGGGCAGAGGTTTGAGTCTGTCCTTTGTGTGGCCTTTGGCGTGATGCTGTTGCCTTCGCTGGCTGTGGGGAGATTTATGGAGTAAATGTCATCACAAGCTGAGACTTAATGACTGTATCTGCAACTGTATCTCCTGGATGTAGTGGAAAGCAACCATTTTGGTAATAAATAGAGAACAGCATCTAATTTGTAAATTCCTCTTTCCGTTGCTAAGTTTAATCAGATCAGAGAAACTGAAGGGAATTGTTGATGACCAAAAATTATTTTCCATGCCTTAATCTGGCCAGGAAACATCACTCCTAATGGGAATGTCATGCTGCTCTGGCAGTGGTGGGGGTGACATTTGTCATTAAACTAACCCAGTTGTTGCATATCGAGAAAATATGTTTAGACCAAAATCTATTTCAAACCAAAGTGGAGCTGAGGCCCAAAATTCTCTATTACTGGTGTCGCTGGTTCATAGGAGCAGAAACTCTTCCCAGTTAAACCACAGAGGTCCGTAGCAGGGGCATCCTCAAGATCTCTTCTTGACTCCTCTGGACAGCCAGCTGGGCCACCAGGGAGCTCAAACTGTGGTCACAAGTAACCTTCCTGACACAGCAGAGAGCAGGTTAAGAGAACAGGACACAGCCGCTGGCAGGGCCTTGCCTCATTGAGGGTTAAAAGCAGGATTCAAGAGGCACAAAAAGGGAGAATGAATGCAGCTATCTCTTTTCCCAGGGTGCATAAATATTGTTTTTCATGATTAGTCCTAGTTAAAGATTTTTACAAGCTGTTAAGCACTTCCAGGACAGGGACTGCGCCACAGGCGAGTTACTGTTAGCGCACAGTAGGAACTTGCTGAATGTCTCATGACGAGAGTGACGGCCGTGATGGGCACAAAGGGAGCATGGCCAACTGCGGCCGTCCTCAGGGCTGGCCCTGAGAACACGTATGACGTCACCCATATGGATTCTGACTCCAGACGACCTTTAGACACAAAGCAAACGGTCCCGAGGTTCTTCGTCGGCCTGCACTTGGCTTTTGCGTCTACCTGTAGACCGCAGGTAAACACACAGCGTCAGGCATTCTATACACACGGAGTATCGTGGAGTATCGTGACCCACAGCTACCGTGCACTAAGCTCCTCCTCCTACTCTTTTATTGTTTTCTCATTATTATCTTTAATCCTTGCTCCAAGACTGGTATTTCCATTTTCAGACGAGAAGGGTGAGGTTCAGACCGCAAGGCCAGTGGCTAACAGGAGGCTTCCCCAGGCCGGCGCCCAGCGCCTTTCTCTTTGGTCGGAAAGGTGAGCACAGGACAGGGCAGGCCACAGAATCATGAACCTGGGGTCGGAAGGGGAAATCGCATGGAAAGAAGCCCTGGAAAGGGAGTCAGGAGACTAGTAACTGGTAACTAGTCCTGGCTCTAATACTAATGAGCCCTGTGACCTCAGACAACCCGTCCCTCTCTGGGCCTCAGTTTCCTAATATGTAAAAGTAATACCTAAATAAGCTCTTATTTTCTATTAATCTTTGAGCATTCCCATTCCTGTGAGGTCCCCGATAGCACTTCCTTTCTGCTGAAGCCCCATGTTCCAGAACGGATGTGAGGCTGAGCCAGGGAGAGGCTGCCCCGCTTTTGCGGGCAGTCCCGGCCCCCTCCTGGCCGGGCTGCAGGTGCTGCAAGAGAGGACGTATCTGCTACTTAAGAACTCTGGGCAGCCTCTCTCCGGCATCCTTCCGGCAGCTGGCCTCTTTCCGCAGGGCCCACTCTCCTCTGCCCTTTCCCCAGAGCCACTGTCCCGATGACGTCTGTCTTTGCCGTGAGAGCGTTGAGCAGTAGAATCTCAGTGCTGGCAGGTGTCCCCAGGCTCTCCTTCTCCACGACCCCATCTTTCCGTGAAAGCCCCCTACGACATCTCCAATACGGAACCCCACCAGCCCCCTCTGAAGCACTCTGTAGTAGGAACACACCATGTCACAGAAAAAATCTTTCATTTTTGTGCAACTCCAGTTGTTGGAAGATTCTTCCTTTCCTTGAGCTAACACTGCGACTGGAGTAGAAACACAGGTACGAGGTGTCGTGGGTGCAGCAGCGGCCTCCCGCCGGAGCTGTGAATTATCCCGACAGGGTTAGCTACTCACGCTAATCGCGTTTCTGTCTCTGCTCCCCTTCTGCCTCAGTTTCCCTGAGGGGCTGTGCCTTTGAGATCTCTTCCCAGCCCCTTCTCACCTGGTCCTCCCGGCAGCCCCGCGTGGAGGTGCTGAGCTGTTCAATGCCGCGCCTCTCAGCGAGGAGCCAGACTGGGCAGAGCGGGGCTCCCGACTCCTGCCCCGGCCCACACGGGCTGCAGGAAACATGGCCTCTCTGCTTGCCGCCCCTCCATCCCTCGCGGACACAGCCCCCCTCTCCCCCCTCAGTCTGTTCTGGGCACTCCCGCCTGCAAGGAGGCTGGCGCCCCACAGTGTTACAGGGATCCCCCGAGCCACTGTCTCCTGCTTTCCCCAGTCAGGCCAGCAGCTGCAGGCGGCGGGAGCAGTGGAGAGAGTGGCACGAGCCTGCCCAGGCCCCGCGCTGCTTCTCCTCCGGTCGCGCGCCCCTTCCTCACACAGACAGCCCTTGCTGTTGCCCGTCCACAGCCAGGACTCTGCCCACAAGCCGGAACCTCCGGGTCCTTCCCTTCCTCCTGGGAATCCGGGATGCTGAGCCCGCAGCTGCCCCTCCCGGGATCCAAGACTGGGATGGAGAGAGGAAGCGTGCACCCCAGGCAGCGAGGCCCAGGGGACCCCAGGACAGCTTCCCTCAGGGTCATTCGCATCTCGCTCTGCCAGCGCCCCAGGCCTTTTGCTTGTGGAAGACAGCCATCCCTGTTCCCTGGGTTCCGAAACCACTTCTCTCCTCTAAGGAGAGAACAATCAGCCTCTCCAGCAGGCCAAGTCTGGGAGAAATCAGGGAAGAGTTCTAAGACGGCAGCGAGGGCAGAGGGCCTACGGGGGAGTCATTCCTCTGACTCGGGCTCAGCCCTGAGAGGGGCTCCGGAGGGAGGGCTGTTCAGCGGGACAGGGGAGGTGACACCATCCGCTGTGGAAACCCACCTGTTCCTGCACATTCAGTTTGGGGCTGGTTTTCCTTCTCTGTGCTTGGCAGAGAGTGGCCCCAGCTGCGTGTGGCCTTTCTCCAAACAGCACAGGGAAGGACGGGCTGGCGGACGGGAGGTGGCTGCACAGTCCCCGTCAAGGCTGGGCGCAGCGAGTGAAGCAGCACCCACCCGGCCAGCCCGGAGAGGCTCATTCACGCCCTCTCCGAGGGTGAGGAAGGAAGGACGAAGGAGAGCCAAATTCGGGGGCTGTGCTCTAATGCCAGCACCGGGCGCCTCCCACAGAAGTCGCCAGCCACGCCATGCCCCAGCCTAGAGCGCTGGCCGGGACCTTCCCCGGGAGGGCAGCCTGGAACCGTCTGGGGATGCTCTCAGAAAGCTTGGGTGGAGAGGAAGGCACAGCGCAGTGCGGAGACGAGGGCAGGAGCCCGCGAGGCGGGACTGGGCGGCCTCCACACCCGGGCTCCGCTCACACTCACCCACAGCCTCAGTTTCCCGCTGTGGCTGGAGGCCTATCCCCGCCTGCGGCCCCAGGCTGCTGTGAGCAGTGGTGAGGTGGTGTCACGTAAAGTGCCTAAACACCGCACGCGGCGGTGCCTGTCCGACGGGCAGGGAAAGAACGGTACGTGCGCCAGAGCGCCAAGCTCCGCGGCACAGATAGTAAATGCCACGGGAGAAAGACAGTTCTGTGACGCTGTGCTGGTCAAGAAGGCTTTGTGACGGCGGTGGGGCGTGGAGGGCAGGAGGGTTTGTGTGTGGAGGAGCCGGGGATTCCGAGAGGGGCCGCAGGGCACCCCCGGGCCCAGGTGCACAGACGCTGGAGGCAGAGGGTGGGGCAGAGCGTGGGGGCGCTGACGCTGGGTGGGGGAGGGGACTGGTGAGCTGACCAATCTTGGGGCTGGGGAGGCAGGCGCGGGTGCTGGGGCGTGCTAACGACGGACTCCTGCTGACCAGGGGACGCAGGGTGGCCTTCCAGCACCCTCCTGTCTGCGCCTAGAGCCCCCTCACCAACAGCCAGCAACTTAGTGCTTCGCCAGCCAGAGCACTCCTGTTCTGTAAAGCTCAATGTATTTTTTTACAGCAAAGGAAACCTTAGGGATCTCCTCTCAGCGCCCTGGCCCCCAGCCAGTGCTTATCCAGGCTTTGCCTGAAAACTTCCAGTAATGGGCAACCCCGCCCCCAGGCAGCCAGGCCAGGTGGAAAAGCTCCCTCTGCTCCGGGCAGGCGGCCCCTTCCTCCGGCGTGGACAGACCTCAGATACGCAAGGTGCTGACGAGGCTCCTGACCGAGCTTATCTAAAGCAGCCTTTCCGGCTTCTTCAGTTGTTCTTGACAAGTCACAGAACATGACCCGTAGGCCCTGCCTGACCCGGAACTCTATGGTTGTCCCCCATAAACGTCCTGAGCGCTGACCCTCCGCCCTAAGGGCCTGACTGAGACTCAGGGGAGGGAGCCCTCCCCGCTGCTCTCTGCCGCACTGCGCGGGGTCGAGTGGCCAGACAGACCGAGGTCTCGCACACCAGGGCCGGGAGGGAGGCGACTGCAAGCGCCCGGCAGGCAGAGACGGAGATTAATTAACGTGAAGAGCTCGCCGCAGAAGGGGGCACGATGACAGATGTTCCGACAGCTGCCCATAAACTCATTCAAGAAATTATGGAGCTGAAGAGGCCCCCTGGGATTGGGAGCTAAAATGACTAACTTCACATAAATGCCATTAATGGCGGCAGCCTGGAGATCTAAGGCAGCAATTTACTGGCGTGCTGGAAGGGGGACGAGCTCGCGCCCTTCTGAGGAAGCACCGCTCCTTGCTCCAGAGGGCCCCTCTGGGGGCACCCGCCAACCTCAGGTTGCAGGAAATCTAACCCGGGTCAAAATCATCTCGAGTGGCAGAAAGCAAGGAAGAGGAAGAAAGGGCCCAAGAAAAGAGAGAAAATAAGAGTGACTTGCGAGCTCCGCGTAGTGAACAACGAAGACCAGGGGACGAAGTTCAAAACTCATCCACAGTGGAACTCTGGGATTCCAGACCAAGGGGGTGGGGAGTCTGGGCCGTGTACTCAGGTGTGACGCCTGTCTGACCAGGGATGGGCTTTTAGCCTCTCGGCGATGTGAGTCTCTGGAGAGTGAGAAAGGGAGGGGGCCCTAGATGGGAGGAAGAAGTTGGCAACTCTATCACCATCTGGCTGTGTGACTCTGGGCAAGTCACTGACCCTCTCTGGACTCAACATTCCTGGCTTATAGCCCTACAGAAGACCCCTTCTGACTCTGCGATGCAGGTGTGATTAAGACCTCCATTTTACAGTGGGGAGACCGAGCCACAGAGGAGTGAGGTAATGTGCGCAAGGTCGTATAGCTCCAAAGTAGCAGGGAAGGCCTCGGGCAGGATTACAGAGTAAGTGGCTTCTCTCCAGGACCTCTGCCTGCACCCTCTGCCCTCCTCTTCCCCTGGTGATCCGAGCACATCTTCAGGGCTCTCTTACCCCCACGCTCTCGTGATGAGGAAAGAAAGAGCTTTACAGGTTCATCCCACATACGCAGTGGCTACGTGGATAGACTTGGCATAAGATCTGCCTGGGTTCAAAGCCTGATTTTATTAGCTGCTTGCTTTGAATAAGTGACTCAATTCTTTGAGCCTCAGTTTCCTCATCTATAAAATGGGAATGTATAATACCTTCCACATAGGGTTAAATCAGTTAATGTATGAAAAGCGCTTGCAAGAGTAGCTGACATACAATCAGTGATCAAAAAACTGAACAATTATTAGTAATATTAAGATAGAATGACTGATATTGCTATCATGCACTCTGAGGGGACAAGGCCTTAAAATGAAGGAATGGCCCACTAGATATCACTGGACCAGGCTGGAAAGGGATTGGGGTGTAAATCACGTCCCTTTCATATCATACCACATGGATGACCATCTCTGCTAGCCTGGCCTTGGGAACTGTGATAGAATAACGTCTTCTCTCCAACCTAAAAGCAATTGGTTTCCCAAGGAGTCCTACAGAGGAAGGCCACCATACCCCATGTCTACAAGACCCCCATCTCGTCCCTGACAGCTGCAGGTGAGCTGTCTTTTCCCTTCAGGGTGTATAAGCCTCCTGTGTGGTCAGATGTCCTGTTTCCCCGTGGTCCCGGAGGGTCTGAGAATGGCCCCTGCTGCCCTGACGTCTTGTCAAAGGCTGGGTGGGTGGGAAGGCAGGGAGAGGGGTGTGTGCCGGAGCTGGGGAGCTCGTTTGGTGTGGCTCAGCCTCCGCCCTGCTGCCTCCCGGCCCACGACCTGCCCCCACCGCAGGGCGGCCTGGCTCCACGGTGCTGGTGCCCTAGTGGCGCAGAGAAATTTTCTGCTTGAGAGTGCTGGCTGTTTATGGCCTGCCGAGATCACAACAAGCCTGGTTTTCTTCCTTGGATTACGGCTGCAGATCAAGGGAAGGCAGTTCTGCCTCCTCCCAGTTTATAGCAGTGATGATAATTAGGCTGGCACATTGTGCTTATATTGTGCCTTTTTAATAACCCCACATTGTTTGGCTGCTTAATATTTAATCCTGTTTTATATTTACTTTCCGATGGCTTAAAATCAGCAGGATTTTAATTGCTTGTGTGGAGGAAGCCCAGCTGGGCCTGGGCAGACAGGGAGTTGCTGAGAAGGTTCTGGAGAAGGTTCTGGAGGCTCCTTCCTCTGTGACCTTTCCACCCCAGCAGGCCGTGGCCCAGAGACCACTTTGCTTCTTCCCTTCTCTTCCTCTCACATGGTCTCTTTCCTCTTTTCCCTGCAACCTACTTTCCCCTTTCGATCTTCGATTCATCATCCCGGCCCTGCTGGCCGTCGTTCAGGACATCGCAAAGCTCCATCCCTGGGACAAAGGCAGAGCTGTGCTGGGTGACCAAAGGGCTCAGAAATAGGCAGTTTTTTTTCATATCTCCCCGAATTCATTCCTCATTGTCTCACGTGGGGCTTTGCTCTGATGCCGCTCAGGCGCGATGCATGCAAAGCTCCAGGACAGGGCGCCTGAGGCGCAGGGCCAGATGTTTCACACGTGGGTGCTCCTCCACGCAGCTCCCCCAACCCGGGGAGGGGAGAGAGGAGGGGAGAGCGCGAAGCAAGGGTTCCTTGGAAGATTTTGCTCACTGTGTCCTTTGTGGATTTATTGCTAAGTAACCTCAGTGACCTTTTTCTTTTTTATCAACACTGAAGCTGCTCTGACTCTCAGACCTTCGCCAAACCCCTTCTGGAGTCATTTTTCATTCATGTGGATGGTTTTGGCCATCTTTGGATGCGCATCGTGCTGGCCTGATGAGATCCAATTGCTTTTTAAGGAAAACATGAATGTTGACACGCTGGCACAGCCTGGGGCGTGTTCTCCCCTTGCAGGTTTGTTTTAAGCAGCGTAAGGACCTGTCAGTAGCCCGTGGTTGGTTTTATCGAGCATTCGCTTCGTCTGGGGAGGGCCAGGCTGTGCGGGGAGCTGCTTTCTCTGCTGAGGCAGCTGTGGAAGGGCTGGCTGGCTGGTCTGTGCGGCCGCACTTGCAAAGCACCGCCTGGTGTTCGGTGGACGAGCCCCAGGTTTCCGTGAATAATAGCCGCAGAGGGTTTGTGAACCCAGACATACCAGGGAACACCAGTCTTCACAACGGCTCCGACCGAGTGCTCCTCCCCCGGCACAATTTGTGTGATTTCCAGTTTAGGAGATTATTTCATGGAGAAAATGACCTATTATAATCTCCCCAGTATCCACACAACTGTTCTCCACGCAGGTGAGGGGGGACTTGGTTGCTGTGCAGCGATACCTGCACACCCCTCTTGAGACGGAAATAGTCCTGCTGGCACCACTCGTGCAGGAGTGGCCGCTTGGAGGGGGAGGGGAGAAGACGTTAATTCAGGGTTGTGATCAGTCGTTGACAAAATGGAGTCGACACAACTCATTGTAGCCATTGATGACGTCTCTAAAAATGCAGTGATGTTATCCATCACTTGCAATGACAGCTGTTCATCACACTTCCGAAGAAGTCTCATTTTCCTTTGGAACCTTCTCAGCAGAAGCCAAGGGACAGAACAGCCCAGAGACCCACATCTGGTCCACAGTACCGGGTAATGGTAAAGCTGGAACGTGGGAAGATAGACTCCGTCTCCTGCTTCTTCCTCAGCATTCTCCTTCCAGACTCCGTTCGATAAAGCACGTGGTGTCTCACAGAGGGTGTGTTACCATGACGTTGTCTGCAGACGAGCAGACAGCCGAGCTTCACTTCCGAGGGCAATGGAGTGGGCTGCCTTGGGAGAAAACGTGCCCTTGGCTGTCCTTCTGCCTTCGTTGCCAACCAGGTCATCGTTTGAGTGAGCAAAGGAGAGGTCAGGTCTTCTGCGTCATCCGTGGAAGAAGCATCTAGCATTTATGGTTCTAAGCTTTCAACAGTTTGGACATTCAGTTTCCTAGAAGTTTCCCTGAAAGAATCAGCTATGATACCACTGTCTAATCCCTTAGTACTAGGAGCACAAATGCCATTTCACCTGTTTTAGTCCCCCAGGTGCTTATGGGATAGACTATCACAAATTAATAGCCACTAATACGTTGAAGTATTGCTCCTTCCAGGTGAGATATTTCAGGAAGGAACATTTAGATGTATGACTTGACCCAAAAGAGCAGATCTAATGGAGACCCCTGCAAGCCATCAAGGGACGTGACTGAGGGGATCTTCAAGCCACTTTCCACACAGGTGGCTGCCAACCTGGCCCCCATGAAAGACCAGCCCTGGTCAAATTCAGTGACACTGAAATGGCTGTGTGTTTATCAAGCTCTTCCTATTGCTTTTAAAGTTATCGTATGGTTACTTCTGAAATCGAACAGGATGGCACACTCAGGATGTCGGAACCAGAAGCTGGATGATGCCTCTGCGCGCAAGGTCTTGATGCCTGGGGCTCCTGCCCTCAGCCAGCCACCGGGACAGATAGAGCCTGGCGTTTTCCCTTCCACGCCGCCAGTCAAAGACCGTTCACTATGCGATTCTCACACTAGAGACTGTTACCATTCCACACGGAGACACACCTCCCTCTAGAACTTGAACCAAGTCATTCATTTCCGCTCCTAACTCCCGGTGCTTTTCTCATATGGGATTTTTGATAAGTGAACAAGTAAATGTTGGTGATTGTGACATTTCTGTTTATTCTATACTTTATATTTTAAAGAAGAGTGTGCTTGAGACACGACCCTTTACATAGGTTAAAAGTAAGCCTGGCCCTTTTCTGTAATGTTTAGAATTCTCACCAAAAAGTGACATTCAAGGAAGTTCGTTCAAAATAATGAGTTCCAGGAGAGGAGGACGAAATAAAGAACCTCCTAAAGCCCGGCTTGCCCTCCCCTCACCCCTTCCTGGCAGGGGGTGGGAGGGTGCCCCCCGGGAGGGGCCGCGGACCCCCCGCCCCCCCCAGCTGCTGCTCCATGCTGAGAAGTTGAGACTGTGCCTCACGGGCCTCTCGTTCCCGGCACCCTCTGCGGTGGCCGCGCAGGGACGCTGTCAACGCCAGCTCTATCAGATGAAGTGGGAAAACTCTCTGTGAGCAATCAGCTAAAGCATTTGGCATCCAGAACTCAAAATCCATGCAGAATCCAGAGCTCCCGCCTCCCCGTGCGGTGATCGGGATCTTCACACTCTGCCAGGGCATGCTCCTTGTCAACAGCAGCCCAGACCCAGCGGCAGAATCCTTCTCCCTTATTTACAGACCTCCTCAGAAGACCCCCCATGGATGACAGTGTGACTCCTTTGCCCATTCAAACTGGTGAAGAGCAGATACATCTATGTTTTGGAGGTGGTCAGGCCCAAGGTGCTCACTAGGACTTTACGGAATGGGATCGAATGACAGAATGGATGGAGGGGCCAGTGGGTCAGTGGGTTGTTTTTCCATCTGCAAGTGACAAGGTCCAGCTGTGGGTGGTGAGGGAGCCCCTGAGTCCGCGGCAGGTGGAATTCTGCAATGTGGTCCTGTGCAGGGGAGCAGACAAGACCCCTGGCCGTTGCGAGGGGTGAAGGGCACCAGTGCCACAGCTTGATTTCATCAGTCACCCACCTGAGCCTGTACAGGGGGCACCCCCCTCAGGAGGCAGCACGGCCACGCGGCAGCTCCACTCTCGGAAACCCTCCCCCAGAGTCACTGATTGACCCACGACTGCAGACCGGAGCCCTGCCAGACTAGCTCCTTCCCCCGGGGCCCATCACTTGTTCTGTGTTGTTAATTCATGTGATTTGGGGGTTTAGTTATATCTTGTGATGTTTTCCTGTGTGTTTTGGTTTATTGCTTTTTAATTTGTTTTGGTTTATTTTCGGAGATCGAAAGGGATGTTCTGTGTGAAAGCTGAGCTCCTTGCTTCTGTCTTTTGCCCGTGGCTGACTGCACGTTCTCTGTCGATGTCTTGTTCCTGGTTCTTGACACTGATCGTCCTGTCTGTGCAAGGAGGCACACGGTGGGCTTGCTTGATCAGACGAAAGGGAAGTTTGCTTGGTTTAGTCACTTCACAGAAACCCATGGTAACGTTCCCGTGCACCCTGTGTGTAAATGTGTATTGGCTCCTACAGCGGTGGACGGGAGGGCGTTTCTCTGCTGGCTGGTGCTGCAGTAGTTGTGTGTGCGTGTGCGTGTGCGTGTGCACACATGTGCATTCGGTGTCTGCTGAGGGCTAGCGGCTGTCTCACCAGACGAGGAGTGCTGTCTGGAAGGAGAGCTGAACCAGCACAGATGATGTGATGGTCACTCTAAGAACAAGGGTTGGCGAAACTAAGGAACTCCTGTCATGTTCAGAGGGGCATAGAAGCTGAAGAAGAATTCTTTGAGTCAAACTTTTATGTAGAAAAAAATACAGTAATAAAACGAAATGGCTTCTGAGCCACAAACCTGGGTTCTGAGCTGGAAAACTGTCGCTGTTCTGGAAATCCGGCCCCCGCTGCCTTGGGGAGAGGCTGGGTCTGGCCTAGACGAGCTGGCTCTAGTGGAATTAAATGGCTCCCACCCTGGATCGGCCCGGAGTTGGGAGCCTTAGGGCGGCTAAAAGGGGAACGGGTATCCCTGCAGGCTGTCTTCAGGCCACCTTCAAAGTTAATTTTGTGGATTCCACACTCACCCCTCCTTCACTCCTGGTGTCTGCAGTGCTAGTTTGAGTCTTAGTCCGTGATTCACTCTGAGCCCTCTGTCCTGGGCATGGTCCTAGATGTACTTGACCCAGGGCCCAGCACCTGTAAGAAGTGGGGAGCCCTCCACACCCTGTGGTCGTCCACGCAGGCGGCAACGTGCCCTTTCTACCAGCGAGCTGGGCCCTAGTCTCGGGGATGGACCCCCTTAGAGTTGGTGGGTGGAAAGAAGAAAAGGAAATACCATATTTTCATGAACGCTCCTTTCTCTGACGAGTAGCAGAAGCAAATGGGAAAGCTTCCATGGCTCTTCTGAGGCCGTAGAATGGTAGATAGAGAAAGGATTCAGTGCTCAGTGTTTTACTGCTAAGGTAAATGCTCTGATCACCAGATGTCCTCCCACGTTCCCACTGGTTTGCAGCATCCCTCAGCAAAAGCTCCCCCAGACAAGAGCAGGCGGTCAGTCTAGGAGATCCCCGATCCTGGCTAGGCCAGTGCGGGGGCCTTGACCCTGCCGGTCAGTGGCCAACGCGCTCAGGCTAGTCTCCTGCCGGCGCTGGGTCTCGGCATTGGGTGTGTTGCAAACTAACGCTCCTCTCTCCCTGCCTCACACCTTGCCTGCATCCGGTTGACTCTTGCAGTGAGCATGCCCACCAGCGAGACCGAGTCTGTCAACACCGAAAACGTGGCTGGAGGCGACATCGAGGGCGAGAACTGCGGGGCCAGGCTGGCGTGAGTAGGCACGGCGAGCCCAGGGGCTGGGGCTTTTCCTGGGGCGCGGGCAGGGAGGCGGTGTCTGGGAGTGAGAGAGGTGGCTCGCCACCAGGAGGGGCAGAAGTCAGAGCTGCAGCAAGAAACAGCCACGTGGGGTGGGAGCCTGTGGGGAGCAGAGGCCTGGGGTGCTCTCACACAGCCGAGGCGCGCCTTCAGCTCTTCTGCGGGGCTGACGCTGGGATCTTGAGCGCTTTTCATCACTTCAGAGAAATTCACAGTATGGGGGGGGAGGGTGGCCCCAAAGTCTGTTCTTCCTGGTCCTTTAGCCCCTCCTCATAGGAGACGGCAAGGTGAGGGTCCCCGGGCCTGCCCCCCACACTTACATTCTGATTAACATGACCCAGAAGAAAAGCAGATGGTAAGAAAATGCTCTGGGAGATGATTGGCACGAGCGTCCTCACCTGCTCCAAAAGAGCAGCAGGGGTGCCTGAAATGCCACCAGAGTCACCTGTGGTCAGAATAGGAGCTGCTGCTCTTCCAGAGTCCGTCGCTTTGGGACGCAGAGTGTGGGGGTTGGCCCTGTGCCGTCAGGAGCCGCCCTGGCCTGAGTGGAGGCCCCCAGCCTGTTCAGCTTCCGCTGTGGGGAGTGGGAACTGCGGTTCTGGCTGCTTGGGGTTTGAGGAGCTCAGCCTGGTCACCGAGAGGACCTGCAGACACAGGCGCTGAGTAGGACCAGTCTGAGTCGCTCCCTCCGTGGAGCAGCGGCTTCCTTCGCCGCCCCCCGTCTCTGGCAGAGGGCACGAGGAGCGGTGGGTGAGGCTGAGGGCGGTGCTGGCCATGAGAAGGGCTGGGAGCCAGCAACGGGACAGGGCAGGGAGGCGAGGCTGCGGAGGGAGCAGCTCATGCCGCGTTTCCAGGGTGCGCGGGCTTCGGTATCACTCACTCTGACAGCGGCACCAGGGAGTCTGCAGCACAGATTTCTCAGCCTTGTCGGGAAGCAGTTATTGTCAAAATGTTGTTAAAATACGATGCTAATTATGTGTTAAAGCAGCAGTCCAAACCTTTTCCCTCTTCTTTTGGAATCGTGCAAAACAAGCACTTGAGTTTCTGGAAGTTGGCCCCAGACAGCAACACTAGGGAAACGCATATAGGAAGGCTTCAAAATCCGTAAGTTCTAGGCCTGTCTGTTGTCTTGACTCTGAGAGGAGGGTTGGAGAGAAGATGATCAAAGACCCTGCAGCTCTGGCTCTGGGGCATGGCCCAAGTTGCAGACCAGGAGGGACTGGGGAGCTGGCACCGGGAAGTCACTGGGAGTGCATCTCAGGGGAGCGTGAGTTTCTGCTGAAAAGGGAACACAATCGTCCCCCGTGAAGGGAAGCTGGCAGTCTCTGGTCTGTCTGTCATCTCCTCCGAGGATGCACTCCACCAGCTTCGGAGCTCTGCAGGGACGGTCCCTGTCGTCTCCGTGCACACCCACGTTTACACGTCTGCTTTGTGCACGCGAAATGCCCAGCTGCAGTACCAGGATTGCCGTCTGCACTCAAGGGATCCTGGTCTTTCCACACCCCCTGCCTCCCACCCGCCCCAGACAGCAGTGGGATAAGACTCTGCTGACGTTTGGTGGGAGAATCAGCCCGAGGACGGAGCCTGGGGCACGGAGAGACCCGCTCTTTTAAAGCTAAGGGTTTAAAGTCTTAGTGATAAGAGAAGGCCCGAGGATTGCTGTGCAGTGAGAAAACCTGGATGAACGTGGTCCCTGCGGGGCAGGGCAGGGATGAAAGAACGGCCACGTGATGTTTTCTTGGGGCGGGAGCCGGTGGGCAGGGGGTGATGAAGAGGAAGGAGCCAGCACAGTTTGAACGGATGAAAGGGCACCGAGGCAGAAGTGAAATCTGAAGCAGGGCCCTGGAGGGATCTGCGGGTGTCACGGGGACGGCAGGCCGTGCAGCGCAGCGCGGCACGCTGGCCGGGGTGGGACGCACATTTGAGGTTATCGGGGTAAACACCGTGAAAGAGGTGGCAGGACAAGGCTGTTCACAGGACCGGAAGGCAGAACACCGGGGCTGAACCCGACGCACAGGAGAATGAGACCGAGCAGGCGAGACAAATGCGGCGCGTTAGGAGAACAGCAGCACGCCCTGGAGGCCCCGGGAGGAGGGATTTCAGGACAGGGCGGCCAGCTGGGCGCCAGGCGATGGCGACGCAGCAGGGGCGGACGCAGGCACCGTGGAGTCGGAGCGCGCGACCTAGTGCAGCAGAGACACCCGAGCAGATGGAGAGGGGACTGGGTGCTGGGGTGAGCACTAAGAAGAAAAAATAAATGCAATGTCAGATTAGTCACAGAGGGACCTGACTGAGATGGGCAGGTTAGGAAAGGCTTTGAAGAATTAAAATTTCTTCTGAAAACTGAAGGCTGAACATAAGTTACCAAGGTGAAGAATGAGGAAGAATGTTCCAACCAGAGGCACCAGCGTGCTTCCAGGCCCTGGCTACGGCCAGAGCAGGTGTGAGCAGAGGGAGCAGGGGTGAGGCCGCAGACAGGGCAGGGCCTGGTAGAACCCTAATGATGTGAGTCTTAGAGACGGGGTCTCGCTATGTTGCCCCAGCTGGTCTCAAATGCCCAAGCTCAAGCGATCCTCCCACCTCAGACTCCTGAGCAGCTGGGACTGTAGGGCACAACACTGAGCCAGTCTTAGTTTGGTGTTCCCGGAGGATCTCTGTGGGGTAAGAGCCAGGCGCCCCACACGGTGAGCGGCAGTAGCGTGACCAGGTGTGAGATGAGGGGACAGCATCCCGGGCTGCAGACGGAAAGAAGGGGACCGCCGTTTGTGGGTTCTGGAGCGCCACTCCAGAGGGCTCGAGGGACTACTGTGGGCGTCCAGCTCGGCAGGGCACGGGCCAGGACGGGGCGCTCCCTCGGGAAGTGAGCGTGGAGGGAGGGTGGAAGAGCGCAAAGAGGAGCCGTGGCACAGGAAGGCTAGCAGTCCCGCAGCGGCGACAGGCCGAAGGCGGAGCCAGCGCGAGGGCTTACGGGAGACGTGGCTTCTGAAGAAGGGAAGGTTGACATCAGAGACAATTTGAGACGCTGAACTTACACCGAAAGGAGGGGTTTCTCTACCTCTGGGACTAACTGGAAGATGGAAAAGGAGACCTGCGTCAGGAGTCCTAGTGGCCCTGTGACCTCGGCCAAAGCACTCGCTCTGAGTCTCGGCCCCTTCCTCTGGGAAGCAGAGGGCCAGGACCGACCACAGGTTTCCAGGTGCTCTCAGCAGAGGCCGGGGGGCCTGGAAACCGCCTACAGGGGCTACCACAGAAGGGACATACTGGGCTTCCATGGAGGGCCTCCTACGAAGAAAGCGTCCTACAACTGGAGAAATTACAAACCGTAGGTCCACGTGGACATGGTAGCCAAGGGTCCCTTCCAGCTCTCAAAGCTTGTTGCAGTTTTATAAAGAATGCGAGTCAGAAAGATTCTGATGAAGGAGTCTGCAACAGGAGTCACACCAAGAAGCCCGAAAGCAAGGGTGAGGTGACGTAGGAACTTACAGGACAGTGCTGGACAGTCACGCCGCTGAGTCGCCGAGAGATCGCTGAAAGAGCAGCACCGAAGCTGGAGTGGAGACCGATGCCTGAATGTGGAGTCGGCCTTGCGGAACAGTCTGCCATATTTTTTGGCAGACTTGGTGGCCTGCGAGCACCGACCGCAGGAGTGAGCCAGAGTGGGGTTCAGCCACGTAGGCCCAGCTATGTGGAGCCACTGTGGCATGAGGCAACGCTGCGTGACTATGGGGCCACGCTGAGTACCAGCAGTCAAGGCTGGTATCAAAGGGTGAGAGACCGGGGGACCCAGTGGGGACAAAGATCGGGTTCCGTGAAAGAGCAAGAGGGACAATAGCAAAGGAGGCTCGGGACAGACATGGGGCAGATGGAGCAGCGCCGTGCGACAACAAGGGCCGCGGCGGAGTCTGCAGGGATCACAGCTGCGAGTTAAGGACGCCGAGTCAGGCGTGCTGTCAGCACGGGTGCAGCTGCAGGGCCATCCGACTTGCGTTACAGGCAAATTTGGGACAAATCAGGGAAATGCTATTGTACACAGCAGGTAGTAAACATATGGTGCTCATTACCCTAAGAAGCGGGAGAGGCTTAAAATATAAATAGCTCCCAAGAAGTTCAAGTATCTGTCAAATAATGACAAACGCAAGTTGAGCAGCTAAGCAAAAAAAAGTTTTGGGTTTGTCTCTAATTTTGAACCTCGAAATCGGGGAAGAACCTCCCAGTCTCCCCGCAGGTTTGTCCGGGGGCCTGGGCGGACAGTGTCTCGGGTGGGATGAACCCCAGGCCCAGCCCGGGGCACGGCTCTGATGGCCTCGTGTGCTGGTGACTCTGGCTATTTTTCGAGAATCCACCTCACGGCGATAGTGGGCGAGCCGGGACGCCTCGTGAGCACCCTGCCCCTGCCCGCTGTGCTCGGACAGGCTGGGGCGCTCTGCTGCTCAGAGGACGTTTCGGAGTCTGAGGAGATTTTAAAAACCAGCAGGAAGGAGCGTTCGCTGCAGGCTAGGTGGCCCAGGGTGTGGCCTGGCTCCACGATTCCAGGGCACCGGCGCTGCTGACCTGGCGTCCTCAGGCGGCGGGAGCCGCTCTCCCGGCTCCGAGCCCCTCTGCTGCCGCCTGTGCAAAGGGACTTACAAAGGGTTCTGAGCTCAGCTCCCCAAGGCCCCGGAGTGTTCTGTAGTCTCCAGACAGATGCCCCTTGAGTGATACCCTGCCCTTCCCGAGTCGAGGTGGGTAGGTGACATGGTACCTAGCGGTTCTGCTGAGTACTTGTAGAACGTGCCAGTCGTAAAAAGGAAGGAACATTTTGGACCCCACGAACTTAAAATTATGCTCACAATCCCCTGAGAACAGCAACAACAACAAAAACATCAGCCTTCAAATGCAGCGTCCGGGCTTGTACATCAGGACTTGTTCCTAAGTGGACAAGAAAGTTCTGCTCCATTCCCGGCTCAGAATGTGCCAGGATGCCACGGAAGGACCCACGGCCCATGATCAGGCCTGAACTAGGACCTCATTTCAAACAGCCTCCCCTGCCCTGTGCCCAAGTCCCAGAGTCCTTCCCTGGGAGGGGCGAACACCCAGATTCAGGTCTCTCCATAGGGGAGAATTTAAGAACAGACTTTTGCCCATGACCCCCGTGGACCGAGACTGGGAGAGCCTCACGGCGAGGGCCAGTGCTCTGCATCACAGGGCACCCCAGATGGGACCACTGAGGCACTTCTGGAAGAAGGCCTGAGCCAGCCTTTGGAAACAGAGTGACAAGCCTGGAGGCCAGGGTCACCCACGTGGGCTTGTGTTTGCCAACAAGGAGAGGCACCTGCCCAACAGCAGGCCCGGGGAGGACGCCGACGTCCAGTGGGCAGCGTGGCTCTGCTGGAGCAGGGAGCACGCGGGCTCCCACCGCCCAGTTAGCGGCAGGAAGGCATTTGCTTCCCCCATTACACTGGCTCTAAGTGACCACGCTGCCCTTGGCGCCAGGCCCCTCCCAAACGCACTGTTAACATGTGATTAGGCCTCCGGCCTACACAGGTGGTCTTTGGGGGTGGGAGGAGGTTATTAGCCAACGGTTCCGAGCAGTAAAGGCACTTGGCTCGATTCTCAGTGCCCCAGAGATGTAATTATCTCATGCACGATGGCTTTGCCACCTGTCACATCTTCTGGATTGATTTTTTTTTAATAAAAATAATGAGGGGGGTTGATGTTTCCTTGCCTCTGCGACATGGCTTGCTTTGTGCCAGCGGGGATGGCACAGTCGGGACAGTCACCTCCCAGACCGCCCTCTCCGGTTCGCTCCCTGCTGACGTCTCTGTTCCTTCCTTCGTCTCTGACTCAGGCTCTGCCCTGTGCTTGTCCAGCTCGGCGTCATCACCGCCTGCACCCTCCAGGGCTTGCTCCCTCGTCCCAGCACGGAAGCCGAGCTGGCGTGCGCCTTCCGGCCTCTGTGTCAGTGCTGGCGTGCTCTCCGCTCTCCCATTCCCTGTCCCTCTCGCGCACGCTTCCCGTTACAATCTCTCGCCTGCCCGCTGCTCCCACCCTCCTCTGGACTCCTTCCTGATGAACTAGGTAGTCCCAGGACCTCCCCAAAGGTCCCGCCTTTCAGTGGAACCTCCTGTCCCCATTCAATGACCCTTCCAGGCAGCCACCGTCACACTTGCCCTGTGCTTCTGCCCAGACACCTCTAGGCCTTCGGGCCGTACGTGGGCTTCTCCTTGGAGGCCACAGCTGGTTCTCCAGGCCATCTGCGGCTGCAGTGTCCGCTCCCTTTCCAGCCGGCTCCTGCCCATGTCGCGCATGACCCCGCTGTGGCCGGGCTCCCACAGACCGCCGCGAGGCCTGTGCCCACATGCTCCTGCCTCTGCAGTGGGGTCCTCCCGCCTTCAGGAGAGGCCTTCTCTTCCTCTGTGGCCTTTCTCAGAGTGCACCTTTTCCCAACCTGACCTTGCGGGGCAGACCCTGGTGGTCTGAGGACACAGTGCTGCCCCTCCAGTGAGGACCGTCTGTGCTTAGAAGATGCTAGATGTGTGCACGTCAGCCGGGCCAGACCTCAGGCTCCGCATCTAAACGCACAGGTGGTGTTCTCTCCTCCCAGGTGGTTCTAACTCACACCACGCTCCCTTCCCGTGCCCATATGCGGCTACCTGGGGAACACCAAACTTCCCTGGATTGCTAACGGCTTCACACAGATGAAAGCGTGTGTGTGTCCTTTGGTAATGTGTCCTTTTTCTCTTTCAGCCACCGGATCTCCAAATCGAAGTTCAGGTGAGTGCAGTGCGACCGCCCTCCTCCCCCCGCCCACAGCTCTGTCCTCGCACTCAGGCGGCCCGAGGGAGGGGTGTGGTTCTAAGAGGGCAACTGCTTCTTTCCGTAGGCCAGGCAAGAAGTGTGTGAATCAGACCAGGAAGTAATTCAGGGGTAGAGGTTGGTTGAATTATCCCGGACCGCCAGTCCTTTGGGCAGTGCCGTCCCTAGAAGGTTTTCAGACCAAATGTGTCTTCCTCCCTCAAGGTGAAGTCCAATTAAAATAAACATGAAGTGAACCTTCGTGGCTATCTTGACCTACTTCATGTTTGTAGAACGTGGTGAGATACGAACTTCAAGGATGATGGAGAGCACGTAGGATTATGACACCCATCTGTGTCACTGTTCGGTGACAATGTCAGAATCTTCCAGAGGACCCTTGGTCTTCAGTCCCCATCCGCCCCCGGCCTCACCTGCTGTACTCCCTGCAAAGACCCTTCGTTCCCGCTACAGGGAACCTTTTGCAGTTACCCAGATGTTCCCCTTCCCCGTACGTAGGGAGGCCTCTGCGCCGAGCCTTTCCTCCACCTAAATCGCACGTGCCCGTGTCGTCAAGAACCCAGACTTTTGTCAGGAATCGCACATGTTACTGCGTCTGTGACACCTTCTGCAGACTCCCGGGGATCTGCTCACCTCCCCCAGCCCCAGGGGCGTTGCCGACACCTCTGTCTCAGCGCTGGTCCCGTTGCGTTGCATTTTAACTGTTGGCTCACAAGCCTGTTCCTGAGGCCTGTCTGCGGCCTCAGAGGCATTCGGGCATCTGTCCCAGCTCGGAGACTGTGCCCACCCTGCTGTGCACTGACCTCTGGGAAGGGTCTCCTCCTTCAGCCGCCACCCAGGACGTAGCGGAAACGGGGGAGGGGGAGCAGAGCTTGTACTACCCCCCCACGGCTTTCTCTCTCTAGTAGGTCAGCGCCATCATTTAAACCCATTTTCAGATGAGGATCCTGAGGCTTAGAGAGGCCCAAGGTCACAGGGCTTTTATGTGGCCGAGTCAGGACCCATACCAGGGCCCGCTGCCGGTCACAATGCCGCCTCGTGACGAGGTTCTGCCCCGGAACGCTGGCTCCTGTTCCTGCAGAGCTGGTGAGTGTCGGGCGCACGGTGGTGACTCTAGCGCCGTGTTGTCGAATAGAAACACAACGCAAGCCACATGTACTTTTTAAAGTGTTCTAGTGACCGTGTTAAAAAAGTACAAAGAAACAGGAAGAATTAATCTTAACATCTTTTTTTAAAACTGGTGTCTCTAAAATATTATTTCAATATGTAATTAATATAAGAATTATTAATGAGCTATTTTACATTCATGTTTTTGTACAAAGTCTTTGAAATCCAAAGACTTTGTGTATGTTATACTTACTGCACATCTCGGTTTGGGTTGACCGCAATCCCGTGGACAGTAGCCATGTGTTGCTAGTGGCTGCCACATGGGACAGTGTCACCCTAGAGATTCTGAGCAGATAGCAGACGGCAGCCACCCAACCTGGATTCTACAGCCCACTGCTAGTGTGTGTTTAGGGATTCTCAAAAGCTGGCAGTAGATTGAAAATGCCACCGAAATTATCGAAGTATTTCTAATCATTTTCTGAGATGAAACGGTTTAATAATGACAACAGAATTTAAGCTTGAAAGTGATCTATTCCATTTGCAGGACTGAATGATACAAAGTCACAGTTTATTCAAAGCAAATATTAGAATGGAGCTTTTACAGAAAATTCACCAAATTAATTGGCTCATTATGGCAATACTTGGGTATTCTCTTGGTAATCCAGGTCTCTAGTTAGAGGAATTAGTTAAAATAAGAAATTGGCAACATTTGGAGCTCACTGTTCAAAATAGCATGTAAACAGTTACGGAAAAAAGATTCAGAAAGTCTTTTGCAACCTGAAGGGATTAAGCGGATGACCTGCTGGAGTTTCAGAATCTCAACTTCATGGAGTTCTGAAATGACCCTGGCGAGGCTCCAGCACTGGGCTTGCCCAGCCCTCAGTGATGTGTGCTTCCAACCAGCAACGCGCCACAAATCCAGACCGGCCCCAATCTCCAATAGGCCGTTTTTAAGTTACTTATGAAAGAATGAAATTTAATGATGGTCAGTGTCATTCATTCTTCGCTCTGTGAAAGAAAAGCTGGGAAGTCACTCTGGCCACTAGAAAGGACCTGCAGTGTCCGTCACGTCCATGCTGTCTCCTCCTCGAGACATCTGTCCGCACTTGAGCCGAGCCAGCCGTCCTGGGAGCTCTGCCCTCTCCTCACCCCCATCCCCAGCCCCAGGTCGCGAGAGCTCAGCAACGTCAGCCTCGTCTTCCACGGGGAGTTAGTAAATCTGCGTAGAGTCCGTCTCTGCAGCTCAGCCGGCCCGTCAGCCCAGGGTTCTGAGCGGATTGGCTGTGCCGAGTACCACGATCTGTAAGAGAGTGAAAAGCACAGCCCCTTCCCCTCAGGGGCCTCGTTGTTGGACAGGCAGGACCCATACAAATAAAAGATAACTGAATACAAGGGGACGGTAAGTCATTTCCTCTGGGGACCCTTTCCCAGCTGAGATGTCCTTCTGTGCACCTGTGCACGTAGCACCCCTGCTGTGACCGCACGCTGAGTGGTCTGTGTCTCTGTGCAGACTTTGTGCAGACAAGGCTTGTGTCTGCCGTGTTAACTGTTGAACAGCCTGTGGTTGGTGTTTAGTGAATACATCTTGAGCGTCTGACTACAGTGAGTAATGCAGACCGTAGGCGCTGCAAGAGTGCCGAGGCGGGCAAGGTTAGCAAAGGTCGTCAGTGTGAGCCTCGTAGGAGGGCAGGATGGAGGGGCCGGAGGCAGACGGCTGGGAGGACGTTCCGTGAGCTGGGAGAGGCAAGAACAAGGCCCAGAGTTGGGAGAAGGTTAGGCGGAGCCGGGGTGCGAGGGCAGATTCCCACGGGAGTGCGGAGGTGGAAGTTTAGGGAAGTAGATGAGACACATTCGGATCCATCCTTCTCTCCTCCATCTGCATGTGGAAGGTTTTATTTCTAGAGTAAATGACTTCCAGTTAGTGCAAAGGGAACATGAATAGCAGGCAAATTTCTCCTCCCTGTTTTATCATTTAATTTCTGTATGCATGCATATGTAAACACAAATAAATCTACACATTCTAATAAACCATTACACTTATCATACAGTAGGAAGTGTTGCCAGGAAACCAGTTGTCAAGCAAAGCTATATTTTGAAGAGTGGGAGGTGTATAATTATCTTTAAATACTTTCTCTGGAGAGCAATTAACCCCCAGCCCAGATCCAGTGAGCCCCGCGTGGCTGTGCGCAGGCGCAGCGCACTGTACAGGGCTGCCGTCCTCCCCCGTCGCTCCCGCCACGGGGTTTGTGCAGAGCGGCTGCACCCACGCGACGGGCCTGGCCACGCAGCACCAGCGTCCACATGGGACAAGGGGCTTAACCGAGTTCTTGGTCTCAAACTCGCTCCGAGTCAGCTCGTACGTACCGCGAGAGAGGGCAACTTTGGTTGCTTTGGACTCTGAGTAACAATTTTCAGTGATTTCTGTAACTTGAGATTATATCTATCTTAAAAGTATTCTTTGTAACTACAGTGTAAGCTATTTAAGATCAGATATGAGTTTGTTCTGAAAATTCATTTTCTTAGGGAAAAAACTGCCTTACCATATTAGTAATCACAATCACGGAAAGCGGCAGAGCCGTGCCCTGGCAAGGTGAGCTTGCTGAGCATCAATATCCGGCCAGCTCCCGGGGTCGCCTCTCACCGAGGACCCCCCAGGACTCTCTGTCCCGTCCCACTGTCCCTCTCCCCACCTCCCTCTCCTCACTCATTCCCGGGTGGTGCGTCTGGCAACCTGGCGGCCTTTCCTCTCTAGGTAGTGAATTTTCCCCGGGTAGCGGGTACGTGTCCCCGGCAAGGTTGGCGCTCACTGGAGAGGGCCTTCGAGCCCCCAGTGACAGAGGGGTCAGATCAGAACGCTACCCAGATGAATCGCCTCTTCCCTCCCTGCTCTGCAGGCCAAGAACTAAGTTCTCCCTCCAGTTCTCGGGAAAGAATCCCCTTCTTAGATTACTCCTCACTCTCCTAATCTCATCACAGATTTTGGCGAAGGTTTGGTAACAGGATTTCTGCAGCAGACCATAGGTAGGAAAATGACAGAGTAGAAACGCGGATTCAGTCAAGTTACCCCAGAAGGCAATTTGGGGGGTTGGTGGAGGGGTCCGTACAGCAGAGGTCCCCATCCTTGGAGCGTTGGGAAATTCGTTGTCCCTGGCATGCTGGAGTTTGTGTTTGGAGGGACTTCCGCTCTGAAAGTAGAGGACTAAGGCTGAGGGGCGGAGTGTGAAATATACACAGCTGGCCCTGTGCCCCAGGAGGGCACACCCGGGGATGGTGTCGCGTGACCTAGGGGCTGAGAAGGAACACGCCATGCACAGAGCAGCCTTTTCCCGTGAGTAGCACGTGCTGCTCCACCAGTGCAGCCCACAGAGCAAAGGACCGAGGGCTTTCAGACCCTCCTGGCCAGCAGATGGGAGATGCGCACTCGGGCTGCGGGCTCTGCTTTAGGGTGCAGTCGAAGGCCACCGTTCACACCACGACTCAGCACACACCACACACACACCTGAAACAAAGTTTTATTTTAAATACTTTTCCTTACAGTTTATTTAAAAAACAGCTTTCTCACGATACGATACACACTGTGATATTTTCCCTTCTATTCCTGTTTCCGGTGCCTGTCAGGATCTACTGGACAGATTTCGTGACCCACTAATGGGCTGCAGCGTGCGGTGTGACGCTCTCTGCTCCGAGGCAGACCCTGCTTGCTTGTTTAGAGGAATGTCTGTCTAGATGAGGAAGGTTCATAGAAAGGAAATCATTTTACGGAAAAGTACAAATACTCGTGGATGACTGCTCCAAGATTCTGCTTTGTTTCTCCTCCTGCCGTCTTCGCCCCCCAAGCAGGGGCTCTGTCTTCAGTGCCTGCTGGGTCCGTCTGCGCAGAGCTGTGCAGCCCGCCCTGCCCGGAGCGCCTCTCCCCTCCTCCAGCCCGTGTCGTTCGAGTGTGCCGCCCCGCCAGACCACCCGGCTAGATGTCCGGGCGGTGCCCCCTGGGCCTCTCCCTCACCCTGCACAGCCGCTCATCTCAGTCCCACTGATTCTGCCTCCGGAACTGCTGCCAGAGCAGGGTCCTCTTTGCCGGTGGTCCAGCGACTGCCTTCGTCACCTCCAACCCGTGCAGCACCGCAGCCCTGGCCTGCAAGGCGACAGATGGGCTGTTTTTGTGGGTTGTTTGGTTTCTGAAGTTCAGCGCCCTCCCCCGCCCCCCGCAGGGCTCTCTCCCGTCCCCTCCAGCTCCTCTGAAGCCACCCCTTCCCTCTCTCCTCCGTGCGCAGTGTAGGCATTTATTAAATATGCTTTCTCCTTAGTTACCAAATATAGCTGAATATTTTCTCTGTATCGAGAGAGTGAAATTAGGGACAAACTGTAAACCCCTCCACCATAGAGTCATAAAGTATAAGTGTTTCTTTGGGATCATCTAGCTAATGGTTCTCAGCCATAGTTACACATTAGAGCCACCAGGGAACTCTTCAAAATGCCAGTGGTATTTTGGGGGTATATGCAAAACCCAACCCCTAGAGAATCAGATTTAGTTGGTTTGGTGTTGGGGCCTGGAGACTGGTGGGGCTGTTCAGAGGGTTTCAGAGCTGCCCTGGGTAAGCCTAGGCATGGCCGGGCCTGAAAGTCACTAGCAGCAATTCTAGCCAGTGACCGCGGGAACGCCCCACAGCCACGGTGAGCGTCGGGGCCTGTGTGCTGCACGACTTGCACGGAAGGGTGTGTGTGGGCCGTGCCTGCTTTTCTGAGCAGAGGGAGCTACACATTCGTCAGATTCGCAAAGGATCCATAACCTCATAAAAGCTGAGAGCCTCTGCTCCAGCTGGCCCTGCACTGCACGGACGAGGCACCTTGGAGTAGGGCAGGAGGCTGGGCAGAAAGCATGCCTGCCCTGCCGCTCTGTGACACTGGCCAAGGCACTCACCTGCCACAGCCCTCAGTCTTCCCCTCTACAAGGCCAGGATAATATAACTTGCTTGGCAGAGTTAAAGAATGGGCAGAAGGCGTGAGAAGTGCCTAAAGGGTCCCAGGCACCACCACTATTATTAATAATGCTCTCGATACTTGCAATATTTTTGTAATAATACCATTATTAGAAATGCAAACGTTTCCATTTATCAAGCACCTTCAGCTTCAGTGCAGCCACATACATTATGAGGTGTTTGATCAATCCCCACAACAGTCCCATGAGGTGGGCCCCAATGCCACGTCACAGATGAGAGAGCCGCAGCTTAGAGGAGTTCAGGGACATCCCCAAGGCCGCACAGCCAGGTGGTGTGGGCCGGGCAGCCGGGTGGGAAGCCGGCTTCTTGCCACCAGGTTGTGCTGCTCTAGGAAGGCCAGGTCAGTCGGGTTGAAAAGAACCACAGTGGCACGTCTCCGATTGGAAGAAATCTGAGTTCACAGCTAACCCCGTGCTTTTTTCCAGCCGGTACTGGCGCCGATGGAATCGGTTCTGCAGGAGAAAGTGCCGCGCTGCAGTCAAGTCCAACGTCTTCTACTGGCTGGTGATTTTCCTGGTCTTCCTGAACACGCTCACTATTGCCTCCGAGCACTACAACCAGCCCCACTGGCTGACGGAAGTCCAGGGTGAGCAACAGCTCAGCTCGGTCCCGCTTTCCTCCTGCTAACTCCATCCTGAATCCTGGGAGGGGGCGAGCACAGGCAGAAGGTCGATGGGAACGTGGCCAGTGGCCGTGGCTCTTGACAGGCACCATGCTGGAGACGCCAAAGGCCTGGCATCTCCCAAGCCTCCCAGTAAAATACACAACCTCGTTAGAAATAAGCACAGCTAACCCAGCCGAGCCCACGCCATCTGCCTGCCCCATGGTCACTGTTGGGTCCAGGTGACAAGGACACAAGCTGCAGCTTGTTTGGCTATCTCAGACCCTTGGCTGCCAAATTACCAGAGTGGATTCTAAATATCCCCGGCCTTACTACAGCCTCCAAGGAGCCTTAAGCGGAACATGCAAGGATGACACGAACAAAAAGGCCAGGAAGACGCCAACGGTAGCCGGAGCACAAGCGTCCTGAGTGGGCTGTTAATGCTCCTCACCCTTCCCTGGACCCTAGAAGAGGCCCCACTAGCCGGGGCTCGGCATCACCCCTGGGAGTTCAGCAGACTCCCATTCTGGGCCTTGGGAGGCAGCAAGGCCAGTGGGGAAGAGGTTGGGGTCAGATGGCCCAGATTCAACTCCCAGGTCTTGGCTTGGGCAGATCACTCACCTCTCTGAACCTCACTTCTCATCTCTGAAAAACACGCATGATGATAACAGTGCCAGCCTCACAGGCTGCTGCGAGGAGTAGAGAAGATAACGCATGCCAAGCCTCTGATAAACGTCTGTCGCGGTTATGACGAGACAGCCCCTTCCCGTTGGCTTGGCCCCGATCGTCCTGCTCCGGCCCGAGTGGACAGGAGTGGTGTCGCAGCGGGAGTGGGTGTCGGGTCATCTTTTCCAGGGTGATAACTGCTGTTTTCTCTTCCCTCCTCCCCCCTGCCCTCCCCCCGGGCCTCCAGACACAGCCAACAAGGCCTTGCTGGCCCTGTTCACCGCGGAGATGCTGCTGAAGATGTACAGCCTGGGCCTGCAGGCCTACTTCGTGTCGCTCTTCAACCGCTTCGACTGCTTCATCGTGTGCGGGGGCATCCTGGAGACCATCCTGGTGGAGACCAAGGTCATGTCTCCCTTGGGCATCTCCGTGCTGAGGTGCGTCCGGCTGCTGCGGATATTTAAGATCACAAGGTACGTGCTCCTCCTTTCCCTTTGGAGATGGAACTGGGGAGAAGCCCTTCCAGAAGGCAAGGGGGGTGGAAAGGCCTGGCGGGAGAGCAGCTGCTCGTTCCTGAAGGGTCAGGCTGCAGCTCTTGTGCAGTGGAGGGCGTTTGTTCACTTGATGGCGGATCATCCCTTTGGCTGCTAATACCAGAGACTCGTCTTAGTGGTGTAAGCAAATTAGGGATTTATTCAGTCACAAAGAAGAAGTCCAGGGGCAGACAGCAGAGGTGGTTTCAAGAAGGTGTCAGGGACTCCGTCTCCTCTCTCCTCTCTTCCCCTGCCCTGGAGCTGGTTCCTCCCCAGGGTCACAAGGTGGCTTCTGGAGGCTGGGCCCTTGAGTTTGAATTTGGGGGAGGAAGAGAAGAAAGGGGCAAAGGGTCTGAGTGAGTCTCTTTACTTCTGAAAGTCTCTTCCAGACACACCCTTTAGGATGGCTACTCTCAAATAACAGAAAATGACAAGTGTGAAGACCGAGTGTGGTAGCTCACGCCCATAATCCCAGTGAGGCCGAGGCAGGAGGATCCCTTGAGGCCCAGAGCTCAAGACCAGCCTGGGCAACATAGCAAGACCCCGTCTCTACTAAAAATAGAAAACTAGCCTGGTGTAGTGGCACGTGCCTGTAGTCCCAGCTACTCAGGAGGCTGAGGCAGGAGGATTACTTGAGCCCAGGAGTTTGAGGTTGCAGTGAGCTATGATGAAGCCACTGCACTCCAGCCCAGTGACAGAGCAAGACCCTGTCACCAAAAAAAGAAAAAGAAAGAAAGAAAAGGAAGAAAATAACAAGTGTCGATGAGTTTGCGGAGACACTGGAACCCTTGTGCCCTGCTGGTGAGGATGTAAAATGGTACAGCTGCTGTGGGTAATGGTATGGAGGTTCCTCAAAAAATTAAAAATGGAATCACCATATGATCCAGCAATTCCACTTCTGAGTATATATCCAAAAGGATTGCGGTCGGAGTCTCAAAGAGATATTTGCGCATCCCTGTTCATAGCGGCGTTATTCACAATAGCCAGAATGTGGAAACAACTCAAGTGCCCAATCAACAGTTGAACAAATAAAACATGTATGTGTGTATATACACACATACACACACACACACAAAATGGAATATTATTCAGCCTTAAAAAGGAAAGAAATTCTGCAACGTGCCACAGTATGGATGACCCTTGAGGACGCCATGCCAAGCGAAAGAAGCAGAAGGACAAACACTGTTGCTCCACGTCTTTGAGGAACTTAAAACAGTCGAAGTCCTAGAGGCAGACGGTGGGGTGGTGGATGCCAGGGGCCGGGCGCGGGGAGCGGGCAGTTGCTGCTCCGTGGGTGCAGTTTTGTAGGATGAAGGGAGTCCTGGAGACGCCGCTGGTGAGGGTGCACAGCCAAGTGCCTGAACCGCGCACTTAAGAGTGGTTAAGACAGTAATTTTTATGTTATATGTATTTTAACACAATTAAAAGAATTGGAAGGAAAAACCTCCCCAGAAATCTCTCCGAGGGCTCCGTTCTCCTCGGCCGCCGCAGCTGTGAGGAAGGCTGAGAAACGCAGTCTCTTAGCAGCACACGTGCTGCTGCAAACGCAGTCGAGATTGCCGACGGACGAAAGACACATGCCGCAGATGGCCTTCGTCCCTCCTGCCACGGTCCCCCGCCTGCCTGTCCATCGCCCACCCAGCGCTGCGGCTCCCCCGGGTCCGGCGACAACTGTCATGGAGAGGACGAGTGGTGGCAGCACGCCGTGGGGCAACAGTTCTCAGCGTGTGGTGGCCCACGCGGGTGGCGAGATCAATTCGTTCGTCACAGCCGTCACGTTCAATCAGCCGTGCTGAGATATGATCCACATACCATGCACTCGCCCCTTTAAAGCGCACGACTCTGGGGGATTTTGCACATTCGCAGGGCTTTGCAACCATTAGCATGTTCCAGTTCTAGAACATCTCGTCACCCCCAAAAGAAACTCCGCACCCACCGCCCCTTTGCCCACCTTGCGTCCCCGCCCTCGGCAGTCACAAGTTGACTTTGTGTCTCTGTAGATTTGCTGTTCTGGACAATTCACATAAACGAAATCACGCACTGTGGTCTTTCATAGCTGGCTCCTTTCGCTTAGCATAAGGTTTTCAAGGGCCATCCTGCCATAGCGTGTCGAGACTTTGCTCCTTGTATGACTGGGTGATATCCCACGATATGGATATATTGCATTTTGCTTATTCATTCTTCAGTGATAGACACTTGGTTGTTACCATCTTTGGTTACTATGAATAACGCTGCTATGAACATTCATACCAAGTTTTTAGTATGGATGTATGTTTTCGTTTCTCTGGGATACATACCTAGGGATGGAATTTCTAGATCATTTGGTAATTCTGTGTTTAAGATTTTGAGGAACTGTCAAACTGTTTTCCAAAGAGACTGAACCATTTTACATGTCCACTGGCTATGTAAACGTGTTCCGATTCCCCCCCATTCTCACAACCATCATTTTTAATGAAAGAATTAAGTAGAACAGAAAAACATCAGAAAGCTTCTCACGAATGTTAAGCATTGCTTCATGAAAATATTCCAGATATATACCTGATTTGCAGCATGATATTTATTTCTTACTGTGGGTTATGGTCATTCTTGGAAGACATATCAGAAACACCTGGAGGGAGTTTTTCAAACCGTGAACCCCCTTTCAAGGTACGAGCCCCTGTCCTTAAGAATCTCTACTCAAAAGCCCAGAAAACCTCTGATTTGGGGAATCTTTGATCATAGGAGCACTGAAACCGTCAATTGCATTGTGTTGGGGAGAAAAGGGATGGATGTTGGTGTCTCCTGTCCGAGGACCTGGAGTTCACCACACCTTGCTCAGAGCATCCTGGGCGTGGCTGGGAGCGTCACCAGGGCTGCAGAGCAGCCTCAGGTCCCACTGTCCTCTCACGGTTCTCTCAGCAGCCACCCAGAGTGCACGTCCACGGGTGCTGTCCAGGTCGGGGAGGCGAGGCGTTCAACATGCTCCATTCCGTGCTGGCACAGGAAGCTCTCAGTGACCAGAAGCTTTTATTAATTATTAAGATTGCTGTTATTGGAGGAGGAAGAAGGAGAAAAGAGCTAATAGCGACCTGCACATGCACATACTCCTTTATTATTTACCCGCCATGTGCATATTATGCGTCAAACTCTGAGAGACAGAAAATAAGGTGTATGACGTGAACTGAACCCTGGAGAAATCTACAGTCTGGTGGGGAGACAGAGTCTGTGCACATGAGGTTAAAGGAAAATCTAGGACAGAATAAACGGAGCTGGCGACATACCTGCTGTGGGAAATTGGGAACAGGAGCGAATCTTTGGGGAAGGTTTAACATCAGGTGAGGGACTTGAAGGATAGATAGAATTTAAATCCACAGGTTTAATGCTCCTGAGCGATAAACTTCGTACCGCCTCCATTCCCTCCAAAAAGAGCTCTTCCCGAATGTCCTTGAATATTGTCAGCATTACAGAAAATCCTTGGCTTATAGTAAAAGTAGAAATACTAGTAACAATAAGCAGTAACGTGTCGGTGCTCACTCTGCCAGATAGGGCCATCCGTGTTATCTTGATGTGTTAGCTTGATTAGTCCTCACAAGTGCCCATAAGAGGATGAAGGTAGGGTAGGTACTATTGTTATTATTCCAGTTTTGCAGATGAGAAAACTGAGGCTTAGAGAATTAAGTCACTTGCCCAAGCTCATGAACAAACTGCTCAGGGTAACGCTAGAACTAAAAGGCAGGTCTGCCTGCCTGACCACAGGTGCCGCGCCGCTGACCACTGCCGTGGGCGGCAGAGGCGACAGGCTGAACTGACTCATCTGTGCTGAGACAGAACATAAAGGATCTTTACGTACTGATTCTCCTTGTTAGATAATTGCTGATTCTACCTGCTCCTCCTGGGGTCTGATAGAATCTACTTTTAGCTTGGAGTTTCCAGTGCCTCTTAAATAGTTCCTGAAAGTCCATGTGTCTGGGATTTTGTTTTTTAGATTTCTATAGAAAAGAAAGCCTGCTGCTAGGTATTGTTATGGCGTCTTGAAGAAATTTAACTTTCGTTCTATTTTTAATCACCAATTTATTTCTAATCTAAAAATATTGCCAAGAAACCATTTTTCAAAATCTATCTTTATCACAGAGAACTTCCCTTAGTCCCTCCACAAGAAGCAGTGGTGTCGATAGTATTTCCAGACCCGCATGGAGCCTACCGACAGAAGGATTCACTGTCTAACTGGAAGTTACTTTAGCAAAGGCCATCGGCGTCCTGTTTCCAAATCCCCAAGCCCTCTGAGAAAACCGTGCTCGGGAATCCCATGAGCCTCATCTCCACACCCAGCCGTGGGAGCACAGCACACGCCAGTGGCCAAGAAAATGCCTGAAACACGGGCTGAGAGTGGACGCTGTAGTCCCACGAACTGAGCCTTGAGATGGGTCATCCGCATGTGGTCCTTCCGTGTCTCCCTCTTCTTTTAAAGTCCCCTAGAGAGCTCTCGGCAGCGCCTCACGGGTGTTCATATGCGGAAGGGGCACTCTTACAGTGCGGTCTGACCGCGGGCTGTGAGCCACGCTCGCAGGGCTCAGGAAGGCGCTGGCCTCCAGCGATTCCGGCCGGCAGCTCCTGGAGGCTCTGTGCGACTGGTCCAGCGACCCCACTTTAACAACCGCTGGCCTGATTTCCTGCTGTGTCTTTGGTCTACTTTCCTGTCATAAGATATGGCCCTTCAGATGTGATTGGAAAACGTGGTCCTTCTGGCTCTGTCTTCTCTGTAGTCTGGTCCCTAACCATGTCCAGATTGTACTTTTGATGGTTCTCGCCTGAGAAAGCACATAGTGGTAAGAGCTACTCTGAATTCTGCAAGGCCTTCAAATAAATTTGAGTTTTATTAATTCCTACATATCTGTATACATTTGAAAAGCGGTAATGTAAATGTAAGACAGGCTGTTTATTTAGAGTTCCATGATGCTTGGTGTGTACATAGATTTGTGGATCCCTTTCAGTAATTCCCAGCTGCCCTTCCCTGCCCGGGGCCCACTGTCCAAGATTTGGCAACACTGATCTGGATCAGTGGTTCTCAACCGTGAGGTCATGAGACATTGCTATATCCAGAACAGCTGAACAGTGTATACCAAGTGATTTATTATTACTAAGAGCTAAAATACCTAAATCTGTGAATGATTTCTTAAAATAAATTTAATATCGTCCTTGTAACACCATCACTCTTGGTCACTGGCATTCCCAAATGCTTTTATGAATGGGCAAGAACAAGGTGGCCTTACAGCTCATCCAGAGTGCCTGAAGGGAGCAGAAGTCTTGAGTATATCATTATGATGAAAACGAATTATTAGCATAGTTATATCTTGGTGTTTTGTCAAAATCTGAGAACGCCCAGGGAGTATATTGTGTGTATGAATACCATCCATCCTATGCATCTCATGAAAAAAGAGAGACCAGGAACCTTGTATCAGACTGTAAGTCACTTGATTGCTAAGTGTTCATGGTGCCATGAGTGGGAAGTTAGACGATAGAAAAGATGAGATTGCTGCCTCCGTGTGCATGGAGAGGCACACACGGCCAAGATTGTCGTCGTCTTTGAGTACATTACGTGTGACGGTGGGCCTCCAGCCAGTTGGTGGATCGGGCCCTCTGTTTATGGCACTCTAACTGTTGCCAAGACCCGTACCTGGTCTGTCTGCTCTTCGGCTGCCCAGCCTGACGTAGCACTCCGTGGGAGGAAGAAAGGCTCCGTTCAGAAGGATTGAATCTGGGTGTGACTCCACTTGAATAATTGCTTCTCATTTCTGATACAGTTGGTTTTCAAACACCACAAAGTCCCTGCAGCACTTGCCATGTTTCCTCTCGCACCTCTGTCCCCTCTGTACTTCTGCTGTCCTTCCCTGCAGCTCCGTCCCAGGCCCTGAAATGTGAGCTGGGGCTGATGGGCACAGAGAGATTGACTTACGCATCGTGACCACGTGTGGACTCCACCAAGCCCCTCCAGGGTCCTTCAAAGGGCCACGCTTGGGGATCTGGAGGGCCACATGTAGCCTTGAGGCTGCAGGTTCCCCACCCTGCATGGTGGCTTGAGCTCATTAAGGGCCATTATTAATAGGTCTATGTGGCATGTGCCCAGGTCCTGGGCAAGGGCACGTGGAAAAGGCAGCTCGGATCTCAGAGCCTGCAGATGGACTGTCAGCATGAGGGTGGCCCTTCTCTGGGGTGGTAGTGGACTGATGTCACCTACTGGGGATTAGGATGATGCAGGTGAGGGTACTTCCTCCCTAACCTGACACGTCTGTGGTTGTGGGGCCAACTGGGTGACACTGAGCAGCCCCATGGTCTGGAAGCTCAGAGGAGCAGCTTGCCAAGGCCGCCCCAAGGTTCAGGCCAGACCTCCTTGCCGGCTGACCAGGTCTGACTCCCTGTGCAGGTCCTGTCTGCAGGGTGACCAAGGCGTCTGACACAAACGGGAGATAAGACCTTCAAACTTGTTAGCGAAGTCAGGGTTTGACTCAAGAGTGAAAAACATAGCATGTGCTTCCCAGCCCTGCTAGAATGGAGGGGCAGGGCCAGGCGCCAGCAGGAACTGACCCAGCAGATGAGGCCGTGGGCCCCAGGCCATCCCAGGCCTTGACCAAGATAATCTAGGATTCTGTGTGGTGCCTCCTGGCCCCACGGATGCCAGCTCAGCCTCTCGTCACACTCAACCTTCCAGGCTCCGTTGTGTCTTGGACCAGAGCTCAGCTCTACCAAAGCTCTGGTCCAAGGACACCCACCCCTTGCGTTCCTGTGGCTGGCCCAGGTGGAGACGAGGCGAGGCTGAGCTCACCCTGAGTGGATTCTACCTGCTCCCCAGGTCGCCTCACCTGGCCCTCGTCCTCCTCTCTCCGTTGCCTACCCCCGACGAAGCGCTGTGCACAGATTTGCTGCATGGAACTTGCTTTATAAATACTCTTCCAACAATAGATCACTTGCCACCAAAACTAAGATTTTTTTTTTACCCTTCAGAACAAGAACGGTCAGGGCAGGTATAATTTTAGTTGTGACCCTCTCTGGAGCACAGAGGGAACGAGGGGCAGCATTTGCAAAGCATCTGAAAGCGACCGGTGCTGTTATTTGAAGATCTCTTATTTATAGCAAGCTCGGTGCTCGGCTCCGCACCAGGATAAAGACAAAGGACCTGGGCCGAGCCCTTTGAAGCAAGAAGTTCATGAGATGAAAAGTCCCAGTTCAAGGAAGATCACTTTCTGTTTTAGAAGAGGAGGAAGAATTCCACAAAGCCCCAAGCCCAGAGACGGACTTAGAGAAGGGAAAACAAATGGAGATGAAAGCGTCCCTGAACAGATGGCAGTGACTTAACCCGGGAGAGGCAGAGGGGCGAGGTAACAAAGCGAAGCGAGGTCAGCAAGAAGGCGGGGGCGGGGGGCGGTGAGAATTGGGATAACAAAGAACTCGGTCAGGTACAAGCTCTCACACGCACTGAATTTTAAAGAGAAAACAGTGATCCGGGCGAGTTGGATGGGGCACGGGTGGGCAAAAACGCACACTTTGGAGAGAATGAGTCCACGGGGCAGGAGAACGGGAAGGAAAGGTTATTCGAAGGTTGATGATGCGGTGTGGGGGGCTCCCGGCGCTGCGACCCAACGCTGAGCACGAGCGTGCCTATGCGTGGGGCGTGGGCGTTGTTCTGCACAGAAGCCGCTTTGCTTTCTCCATTTCTCTGTGATGTCTGCAACCAAAAGACCTTAAAGACTGTGCTCTGATGTTGCTCCCTTCTCTCCAGAGCCTGCTTTTTGGGGGGTGTGAGCATGTGTATTTCATATTTTTGATCAATTAGGAGAAAAGCCTCAGGTGATTGCTAATGTGCCATGGAGCCCTCCAGCTCCCCACTAGTGACTCTGCCTGAGGATGAGGGCGGTTCTGGGACAGGAGGCTACCAGCCATCTTCAGGCCGCAGCAGTGTCAGCCGGGGAGAGTTAAGTGACAGTAAAGGCAAGAGAGTACGGATCTGCAGACTGCCAGCCACTTCATGTCACCATACCCACCTCCAAGGCTGCCACTGGCCACCTACAAGTCTCCTCTGTTAAGTGACAATGACACCCCCACCCCGGACCCTACCATCAGCCAAGCCACACCAGGCTCAGAAGCCCACTCTTTTCCTCTGGACCCCACTGGCCACCCCATCATTTCGGCGGCTCCTCGGTCCAGTCTCCTAGAGGGTTCATAGCACATCCCCACTCGTGGGCACTTTGGGGGTGCACCCTCCTGCTGCCAGGCCCCGGCTCCAGCTCTGCCCTCTCCATCCTGCTCCAGAGGCAGAGAAGGGACAGGTGGCCTGCCACCCATGGGCCCCAGCCCACCTCTGCCCTTGTCGAATGGGAAGCAACGGTAGATTGAAGACAAACAGCACAAACAACCAGCGTCTGCATTTGTCTTTTTTTTTTTATTTCAGCATATTATGGAGATGTAAATGTTTTGGTTACATGGATTGCTGTTGTATTGCTTGAGTCTAAGTTATAAGTGTGCCCATCACTAAGATGGTGTACATTGTACCCATTAGGTGTGATTTCACCCACCCCTCCGCCCCCCTCCCACCTGCACAATTTCTGTTGAGTTTTACTTCCATCTGTGCACTTGAGTGCTGACCAGTTAGTTCCAATTTAACAGTGAGTACATGTGGTATTTGTTTTTCCATTCTTGCAATGCTTAGGAGAACGGTCTCCAGTTCCATCCAGATTGTTGCAAAAGGTCTTAATTCATTTTTTATGGCTGAGTAGTGCTCCGTGGCTTACATAGCCACATTTCATTAACCCACGCATGAATCGATGGGCACTTGTGTTGATGCCACGTCTTTACGATTGTGAATGGAGCTGCAGTGAACGTTCGACTGCAAGTGTCTTTTTGACAGAATGACTTTTTTTCCTTTGGGTAAATCCCCAGTGGTGGGATTGCTGGATCAAATGGTGGGTCTACTTTTAGCTCCTTGAGGTATCTCCGTACTACTTTCCACAGAGGTTGCACAGTTCGCAGTCCCACCACAGTGTATTAGCGTTCCTATCTCTCCGCATCCATGCCAGCATCTATTGTTTTGGGGCTTTTTGATAAAAGCCGTTCTCACTGGAGTTAGGTGATAGCTCATTGTGGTTTTGATTTTCATTTCCCTGATGATTAGTGACATTGAGCATTTTTTCATATGTTTATTGGCCATTAGTCTATCTTCTTTTGAAAAGCTTCTGCTCATGACTTTAGCCCACTTTTTAATGAAGTTGTTTTTTTTCCCTGCTGATTTGCTTGA
>CAUYSK010078473.1:0-18502 GCA_963575035.1 Avahi laniger | reverse complement strand
AATACATACATGTTAGATCTTCTAGTATTGTCCCACAGGTTCCTGGGATTCTATAAAACTTTTCCACCAATAATTTTTCTCTTTGCTGTTCAAATTGGAAAATATTTATTGATTAATCTTTAAGTTGACTTATCCTTTCCTTTCTCATTACCATTCTGCTATTGAGACTATTCAGATAGCTGGGTGTGGTGGCATGAGACTGTAGTCCCAGCTACTCAGGAGACTGAGGCAGGAGGATCACTTGAGCCCAGGAGTTTGAGGTTGCTATGAGCTAGGCTGATGCCATGGCAGTAGCCAGGCAACAGAGCGAGACTCTGTCTCAAAAAAGAAAAAGAAAAAAAAACAGCTGATCTCATAAAAGTAATATGTACTTAAAGGACACTAAAGGAAGGGAAAGGTAGGGGAGGGAGATAGGGAGAGATTTGTTAAATGATAGAAAATTATGGCTAGATAAGAGGAATAAGATATAGTGTTCTAGCAATGGTCCCCAACCTTTTTGGCAACAGGGACCAGTTTCATGGAAGACAATTTTTCCATGGATGCGGGGGCCAGGGGTGGCAGGTTGGTTTCAGGATGATTCAAGTGCATTACATTTATTGTGTAGTCAAACCTCTCTGCTAATGATAATCTGTATTTGCAGCCACTCCCCAATGATAGCATCACTGCCTCAGCTCCACCTCAGATCATCAGGCAATAGATTCTCACGAAGAGCAAACAACCTAGACCCCTCACATGCACAGTTTACAACAGGGTTCGCACTCCTATGAGAATGTAATGACCCTGCTGATCTCACAGGAGGTGGAGCTGATGCAGTGATGTACGCACTGGGGAGCAGCTATAAATACAAATGAAGCTTAGCTGGTTTGTGCCGTTCCCCTCAAGCGGCTCAGCTCCTGCCATGCAGCTCAGTTCCTAACAGCCACAGACAGACCAGTATAGATCTGGTACAGGTCCATGACCCAGAGGTTGGGGACTGCAGTTCTATAGCACTATAGGATGACTTAAGTTAACAATAATATATTATATAGTTTCAAATAGCTAGAAGGAGGATATTGAATGTTCCCAACACGAAGACAATAAATGTTTGAGATGACTGATATGCTAACTATCCTAATCTGATCACTATACATTATAAGTATCACAACATCGCGATGTACCCCTTAGTATGTATAATTATTATGTGTTGATTATAAAACTTTTCCAAAGGAAAAAAAAGGAGGAAAAAAAAGACACTCCTATCACTCAGGATATTGCAAGAGTTTTAGGAGCTCTGAGCCAGGAACCAGGGGGCAGAGATCAAATGCATATTACTTTATTATGTCACAATTTGTAAAGAGGTAGATTTGGTCTGGCTTATGAGGAATACTGTGTGAACTTTAGAGATGGTTATGTTAAAATATATTCATTCATTGCACAAATATTTATTTAGTGTACCAGACACTGAAATAAGATAAAAAGATTAAAATATTGTTTTCTTAGGTTATATACATTAACTACACTATGAGATATCAAGATATATGACAAATAACATGTGATACAGGATATGACCAGGTTTGTACTTTCCTAGGTTTCTCCTGATTGGGGAACACTGGGCTGCTTCAATTTGTATGTTTCCATCTTTTGCCAGCTTTGAAAACTTTCCTGTGATTATTTCCTTAAATAGTTGTTCTAAATTGTACTCTTCTCTTTCTAAAAATCAGAATACATACATGTTAGATCTTCTAGTATTGTCCCACAGGTTCCTGGGATTCTATAAAACTTTTCCACCAATAATTTTTCTCTTTGCTGTTCAAATTGGAAAATATTTATTGATTAATCTTTAAGTTGACTGATCCTTTCCTTTCTCATTACCATTCTGCTATTGAGACTATTCAGATAGCTGGGTGTGGTGGCATGAGACTGTAGTCCCAGCTACTCAGGAGACTGAGGTAGGAGGATCACTTGAGCCCAGGAGTTTGAGGTTGCTATGAGCTAGGCTGATGCCATGGCAGTAGCCAGGCAACAGAGCGAGACTCTGTCTCAAAAAAAAAAAAAAAACAAAACAAAACAAAAAAAAAGAGACTATTCAGAGAATTTTTAAATTTCTGTTATTATATCTTTCAGTTCTAAATTTTCTATTTGATGTCTCCTTATAGCTTCTATTTCTTCGCTGAGATTTTCTCCCTTTCCATTTCCATTGTATTTGTCCTTAGTTGTTAGAGCAGTTTTATAACTGCTTTAATGTCTTTAAGATAATGCCAACATCTGTGTCATCTCGGCACTGACATCTACTATCACTGTCCATACCACTTGAGATTTTCCTCATTCTTTATATGTCAAGTAATTTTGAATTGTATTCCAGATATTTTGACTGTTATGTTATGAGACAACGGGCCTTGTTTATATCCTATAGAGAATGTTGACAGTTTCATTTTAGGGAACAATAGTTAGGTTTAAATTGCAAGTTTCAACGAGACTTCTGTGAGTTTTTGTTCCAATACCAGTTAAGTTTTCAAATCCTTTGCTGGGCTATTTGCATCTGTCCTATGTATGCACTACACATTAACCAGTCTGAGACTTGGGTGGTGGTTTATGCCACAGTTCAGTTCTCAAAGTATATAAGCTGTTATGGGTAGATTCTCATATGTACAGCTCAGGAATAAGCTTATAAGTAAAAATAACTTGGAGAGGTTGTTTTCCCAACCTTCTCCCACTCTGCATTCTTCCAAGTATTCTTTGGTAGCCTAGGGGTCCCCTTTACTTCACCCATCCAGAAAGCTGGTGCTTTATTCACTCGTACTTCCTGCAACTATGCCAAACACTGGAAGGACAGAGAGAAAAAAAGTCAATGAGGATTGACTCCATTCTCTTGGGACTTCGACTCCTCTAACTGGAGAGGAAGATTTAACTCTCTGAATTTTTGCTCCTGTCACTGCCCCGGATACCACTGTTGTTGCTGTAAGCAGCAGAACTGCTTAGAGACTAGGGCAAATGAAAACAGAGACAAGTAAAAGAAATAAAAAAGTGAGGGAAAAGAGTGAAATTTGTATTCTCTCAGACTTATTTAGAAGACCCCTTTCCTTCTAGAGTATAAAATAGAGGACTTCTCCTTATGATCTCTCTGTCTGAACTAGCCATCTTCTAGATTTTGGGCAACATAGAGTTCAGGATTCTACTAAATATTAAGATGTATACATGAAAGATGAAATACCACAAGCCTGGGAAAGACTGACCAGGAAGCCATGTGCTACAGAATTCCAAGCACTCTCACAGAGCTGGAAGACACTGAATTGCCTGCCAGGTAGATACCTGAATCTTCACTGAACATCTGAGATTTTCATTACAGACCTCCTATGGAGTCATGGTGCCCTATATGATCTTTAAGACTGTAAATATGACAGATTAGACTCCAGTGATTAGGTTATACTATATGATATAGTTGGTTTTAAGGAAGGGAGATAATCCTCAGTGAGCCTTACCTATTTGGTAAACCCTTAAAAGGGACTGGACTCTTCTTGGCAAGAGATTCAAAGCATGAGAAGATTCAATGCTTGAGAAAGTCTTCAATTCTGGATTTAAAGATAGAGGGCCACAGGGCAAGGATCTGAGAGAAGCTTCTGTAATAGACAGCAGCTCTCAGCCAACAGCCATCAAGGAAATGGAGAACTCAGTCCTACAATTGCAATGAAAAGAATTTGGCCAACAATTTGAATCATCATGGAAGTGGATTCTTCCCCAGAACCTTCAGAAAAGAATGCAGTCCTTTCTGAAATCCAGGTGAAACTAACACCTGGATTTCAGTCTTGTTAAGACCATAAGCAGAGAATCTAGGAACTACATGCCTGGTAAACTAACACATAAATGTTGTTTTAAGCTGCTATGTTTGTGGTAACTTGATACATAGCAATAGAAAACTAATGTAAGGGGCTATCATGAACTTTATGCCAATAAACTTAACTTAAAACAATTATCTGAAAGATAAAAAATTGCCAAAACGGACACAAAAGAAACAGAAAATGTGACTACCTATATATCCATTGAAAAAAATTAAATTTCAAACTATCCGTCTGTACAAAGATAGAAAAATTAGCAGGGCATGGTGGCATATGCCTGTGGTCCCAGCTGCTTGGGAGGCTGGGGCAGGAGGCTCACTTGAGCTCAGAAGGCAGACCATTGCCACCGGGACTACAGGCATGAGCTACTATGAGGTGCCCTTAGCATAATTAACATTTAAATCAGTAGACCAAGTAAAGGAGATTACCCTCCCTAACGTCGGCTGGAAATGAAGTATAATGCTTAAGAAAAATAGAGCATGTGTAAAGATTTCTTTGATATTCTTCTGGAAAAAATTAAATAATAAAGGGCTACAGAAAAATACCAACTACGGCCGGGCGCGGTGGCTCACGCCTGTAATCCTAGCACTCTGTGAGGCCAAGGAGGGCGGATTGTTTGAGTTCAGGAGTTGGAAACCAGCCTGAGCAAGAGCAAGATCCCATCTCTACTAAAAATACAAAGACATTAATTGGACAACTAAAAATATGTAGAAAAAAAAAAATTAGCCGGGCATGGTGGCACATGCCTGTAGTCCCAGCGACTCAGGAGGCTGAGGCAGGAGGATCACTTGAGCCCCGGAGTGAGAGGTTGCCGTGAGCTAGGCTGATGCCACGGCACTCTAGCCCAGGCAACACAGTGAGACTCTGTCTCAAAAAAAAAAAAAGAAAAGAAAAATACCAACTATGAAAAAATTAAAGAGCTGATAAATTATCCACAAAAGATAAACATGATGGCCTGCAATTTAAAAGAACATGTAGGAATTCCCATTTGTTACTATGTAAATTATACATCTATACATACAAATCACTGAACAAAACCATATGACTTGAGGGTAGATTTGACTATATATGATTTTTGCCTTTAAGAATGAAATCCCCAAGGAACTCTACTGAATATTTACTAATCCAGCGGACTGTCCAAGATATATTATACAGTGAATAAATCAGGTTATAGAATAATATATAAAGTACCATCCCTTTTTTCTTTAACAAACCAATCAAGAAATAAAAGAAATAAACACAACCAAAACCCCTTTGATTCCCCAAACCATGTTTATATATATATTTGTATAAACATGAAGGACACTCAAAAGGGTTGTTGAGCTTGAATCCCTTATGACGGTAAGCAGATGGAAAGAAAAGACTAGTACCTTTTTTCTTAATCAGTGTGCACTTTTTCACTTGCAATAATTTTAACATGCAATAATCATGTTATATTTTTACATTTACAAAAAACTAATACAGAAAGTTTACATTAAAAGAAAAAACAGAATTACCACTAATTGGTAATAAACATACTGATTAAAAACAAAAATCTAGCTGAGACTGTAAAAGCAAAGCCCTTATTTATTTTAATGAGGGCTACCCAAACAATCTTTTAATTGTACATATTTAATGTATGCAACATGTTTTAATATACATATACATAATAAAGCAATTACTACAAATAAATTCATATATCCTTCATTACACAGTTACCTTTCTTACCTTTTATTTTTTTTTTTGGTAACAGTATCTGAAATCTACTCTTTTAGCAAATTTTCTATATATACTACCATATTATTAACTATAGTCCTCATGTTGTACATTAGATCTCTAGACTTACTCATCCAAGATAGTTGTATCTTTGTACCCTTTGACTTCTAGCTCTCCATTTCCCGCACCCTCTGACCACTGGTAACCACCTTTCTATTCTCCCCCAAAATCTTTAATGTTCATGTACAAAAAGCAAGCCATTGGTAATTTTTGGTAAGAGGCCCCTAAATATATCCTCATTCCAACAAACATTTAAAACTGCTGAATCTTTCCTGGATCACAAAACTATTCGCTTAATTTCCTACCCAGCAAAATAGGGAAAATGCATGCTTTATACCTTGAGACAAAATGTCTTGTTAGGTCTTTATTTAATTGTATAGGATTGAACAATAAATCTCCATGTGTTAACAACTTGTGGTCCATAATGTAGTCATCTATCTTCTTTCAAGAAATGGCATTAAGCAGTTGCAGCCGTGTTTTCCGAGTTCCTGTCTCCTTGCCAGCGCCGCCCAGATGGCCTCCCAAAACCGCGACCCGGCTGTCGCCAGGGTTGCAGCAGCCCATAAAGGAGCCGAGCCCAGTGGGGGCGCTCCCCAGGGCCCCGTGGGCAAAAGGTTACAGCAAGAGCTGATGACCCTCATGACGTCTGGTGACAAAGGAATTTCTGCCTTTCCTGAATCAGACAACCTTTTCAAATGGGTAGGGACCATCCATGGAGCAGCGGGCACAGTATATGAAGACCTGAGGTATAAGCTCTCCCTAGAGTTCCCCAGTGGCTACCCTTACAATGCACCCACGGTGAAGTTCCTCAAGCCCTGCTACCACCCCAATGTGGACACCCAGGGCAACATCTGCCTGGACATCCTGAAGGACAAATAGTCTGCCCTATATGACGTCAGGACCATCCTGCTTTCCATTCAGAGCCTGCTAGGAGAACCCAACATTGATAGCCCTTTGAATACACATGCTGCTGAGCTCTGGAAAAACCCCACAGCTTTTGAGAAGTACCTGCAGGAAACCTACTCAAAGCAGATGTCCAGCCAGGAGCCCTGACCAGGGCTATCTGGACTCTCCCTGTGTTCTGTTTTTTTCCCTTGGATGATCTGTCCTTTCCCTGATTTCTGTATAGGACTCTGTATCTTGAGCTGTGTTGTTATTGTTTTGTTCCTGTTTTTTAAATTAACTCTCTGGTTGAGGCCTTGTGGTGTACATTAAATAAATACATTTTGGTTGTTTTTTTAAAAAACAAAAAAAAGAAAGAAATGGCATTAAATTTTCTCTGTGCTTAGCAAGTTTAAAGAAGAAAAAAAAAGACAAAGAGGTGGCTGAGTGCAGCTCTCAGCAAGAACGAGAATGGAAAATAAGATTGCATAGAAACGTGATCTACAGTTTTGGCTTAAATTTCACTTGCTGAATTCAAAATAATTTCTTCTACATAATACATGTCAATCTTTCCAGTAGATCTCTAATTATTCAAAGAATAATTTAAAACAAAAATTCTCAAAGTTTTATAATAAATTGCCATATTCTATCCCATGTTATTTATCAATATGGATAAAATTTAATCTCCAATGTGAATTACTGAGCATATCAGAAAGTTATTCAAATAATGGAGCACATGGCAACTTCAAATCTTAGGAAGTACTCACTTTTACAGTTTCTTCTGTGTTAAGTTTATTTCCCTTAACCAAGACAATCTGGAAAGGGTTGTTATTTTCCCAAACATGCTGTAAAAGAATGAAATAAATACAAAGTATTTTAATAAAAGGAATGAATATTCTATGCTAGTAATGAAATCATCTTAGTTCTCATGTCTACTGACAAAATTATGAAACTAGAGTTCTCAACTGAAAGCCACATATATTAAAATTATTAATCTCTAGTACTTTGTTTCCATGGCAAAACATAGGCACTATTCCACTACTGCTAAGAGATATCACTAAAATAAAAAGCAGCAATAAATGGCATTAAAAGCCTTGTATAAATTAAGTGTTGACCATTTACATTAATATAGAGGTAACATCAAGGCGCAGTTAAACTTACAATTTGTATAGATTGAGTAACTGACTAAAAAATGTTAACTGTTCAAATGAAGACAAACTTAGCATTTGCTTTATATAAATATATTATATTCTAGAAAAAATAGTTCCTTTCATTTATGTTTAATACTAAAAGAATTCAATATTGAGAAGATAGGCAAATTATAACAAAACCACCACCACAGCTAAGCTGACAGAAATGAATTATACTGGAAATTCAACTATTTCTGCATATCTAACTTTTCTACTGGAGTATCTCAAATTGTTCATTGAAATCCTATGTTTAAAGGCTAATCTCTAATTTGATGGCATTTTTCTTTGGCACCAAAAGAACACCAAAAATATAAACGGTACATTTACATTTATTTGTACCTTAAGTAAGGAAAAAGAATAGTAGCTTTTTTAGCTACTATTTTAAAATAAATAGTGATGGATTTTTGGTAACTATGCATTGTGTTTTACAGAAGGAGAAGTGAGCAAAGGAAATACGTGTGAGACTGAAGCATACTACCTAACAAAATCACATGCCTTTGGGGGTTACCAAAGGTTCATAAATGAAGCTTACAGAAATAACTCGTGTTTTCTTTGGTGGTAAAGGAAGAGGAAGGTTAGATGACTTTCGATTTATGGCAGCCTCTATGGCAATCATTTCCTGTTCATACATTTTCTTGATCTTGCAGCATTCCACAAGTATAAAGTGGGGCAGAGTCCTGTTCATTACACAATTCCGGATATACTACAGTGGCAAGAAAGAGGAAGATATAAATTTTCATGCAAACATTTAAATCTATAGAATAAAATTAAGCCGAATAACACTATAACAAATGTGCTGTGAAAGTATATCTTAAACAACTAAATATCAAGAATATGAGAATTTCAAATCACAATACAAAAAATAGTTACCATTAATTCAATAACTAAGTACCTAAGAACTAAGCTAAATAGACATGTCACTATGTCGCCCTGGATAGAGTGTAGTGGAGGCATCGTAGCTCAATGGAACTTCAAACTCTTGGGCTCAAGTGATCCTCCTGCCTCAGCCTCCCAAGTAACTGGGACCACAGGTGCGTGCCATGACACCTGGCTAATTTTTCTATTTTTAGTAGAGATAGGATCTTGCTCTTGCTGGTCTTGAACTCCTGTGCTCAAGCAATCCTCCTGTCTTGGCTTCCCAGAGTGCTAGGATTACAGGCATTAGCCACTGCACCCAGCCTAGACAGACACGTTTCATGAGTTATAGCTAACCTTCATAAACTCTACAAGAAAGATTATCCCCTTATTTAACGAATTAAAGAAACGAAACTCAGAAGAGTTAAATTATACACCTAGTATCCGAAAAGACCTGGATTTAAATACACTTTTCTGACAGCAAAGTTATACTTTAGCCAATCAGCCAGAAAAGGTGAACACGTGGTTCACATGTGTCAGATTCACATTTTTCTACAGCTCCCTGAGGTGGCCCCTTTACAGGACAGAGCTCTAGGCAAGTGTTAGCAACCGTCTCCCCAGCAAAAACCTACTGGCCATCCCAGTATAATGTTCTGCTTTATTTCCACGAAACCAGGATGACTGTCTAGAGGCATATAAGAAAAGGGGTGATTATTCATATTACCAAAGATTCCTAACAAACTGAATAGAAATCCAATGTATTTCTCAGAAGAATAAATTGTCTATATACATCCAAAGTGTGATTCAATGTATTGTAATTCAATTCAGAACCATTAAAAGTAAATTTTTCAAAAGTAAATTTTTCAAATGAAAAACATTTCCAGATTGGCCTCACAGTGGGAGTTATATGATATTACAATAAAAGATCCATTTCCCTCACATTCCTTTGCCTATGTTATATATTTTCTCTCTTTTTTGTATTTCTTTGTATTAATAACAAATGATAACTGCTGGTAAAATATACATTTCTCTTACTAAGGTAAAAAGAAATGTTAAATTACAAAAAGAAGCTACTCGAATGACGGCAGACTATGAAGAGAAGTCAGTACTTCCATGTTGCCCCCAATGTATTTTTCATCTTCTTTTTTATGGGCTAGAGTTCAATTGCTTACTATCAAAATACCACAGACTCCCAAAGCTGTGAATACAAGTTGTAACTGCTCTTAGGCCTTCTATCTACTACAGCACAAAAATTAAGGGCCACATCAGAAACCTGAAAAGAGGCGTAAAATCCCATTACACCCGCTAATAAGTCACAGCTCATTCTCAAACGGATATCACTTTATACTTGACATGCATGTATCCCTTTTGTTTAAAAAAAAAAAAAAAACATTAAAACAATAACATCACAAAACCACAGGATTTTCCTAAAATCCTGTTACTACTGACCAGTAATTTGGCACTTATCCTAATATTCTTTATATAATGACCACTTTTTAGTCTCTAAATATAATTTCAACAAAAATAGCTTCAAAGTTCTTTGAAGGCAAAGCCAGGGAGCTATTGTTTAAATAGAATACTTTGTGGGGAAAGAGTTCTTGCACTGTTCACATATTTAAACTCCACTTTATTCCAAAAATAATCTGAGGCAATTCAGTGCCATGTATAAAGCACATACTCAAAAAATTCATAATTAAATGGAAATAAATAAATATCTTGAAGACTAAGAAAGGCTTTGAAAATAGACCTAATGGCTTACGAAATTCCTATCATACAGGTAAACAACAAAAAAGGGGCAAGGGAGATTAGACATATAAATATTAAAGACTGAAATAGAAAAGTTTTCTAATTCATAATGAAAATTTAAAATATTACTTTATGTAAGTAACTGATAACCACATATAAGTATTTATACAATTCAATGAATGACCATTCAGTCAACTTTTTTTATATTTTACTTCTCCTAGAAAATTTCATATTTAAACCATATATTTATTTAATAAAATAGCAGGCAGTTCTAACAAATTGTGGTAAGAATTCATGCTACAGGAAAATAATTATAACATTAACTGAAACACTCAACAAAAAAAGCAGAATGCAAACACACATATAGACACACATATTTGTGTGTATAACCATTATGCTAAATATATGTACAGCTGCAAAACGAAATGACAAAAACATGCCAAAATGTTAAAAGTGATTATTTCAGAGTAAGTATGATTATGGATATTTACTATTAAATTCTGTATAATTTTCTGTAGGTTCCAAATGTTCCACCATGGGCATGGCTTTTTTTTAAATCAGAAATAAAAAATGCATACCTATATAATTTTCTAGTAAATGGAGAGTTAATACACATACCTGGAACTGAATTAGTGGGCTATCGCCAAATACGTATTCAACTCTTCCACTGACTTGCAATACATAATCATAGGGGCTAGCTTCATCCTCCTTTCCATGAATAGTCAAACGTTTTTGTATTGCCAATTCATTTATTTTGATAGGATTCATGTTAGGAGATACCTGAAAGCTAAACACATCCTAAAAAGGGGGAGGGGGGTGGAAAAAAACAGCAAAGTTTATATTTGTGCTGAAAAATCACTGTTACAATGATTAAGTAATAATGTGTACAAATGTACATAAGATTAACATATGCACATCCCTTTATATTTTATATTCCAGAACATTTTTCTATATTCTGTGTCCATACAAAATTCGTTAAAATTTCTGATAATTTTAAAGTCATCTTACTGTATTCAGAGTGCCGTTATCTCCCACAGGTAAGATTAATATTTAATTAATGTTACCATCAGGTAGTATATCACATGCATTTTCCAGTGAACAGCTTTCTTTAAGAAGTTATAAAACTATAGCTATTCAAATTTAGTCTACATTTTTAAAAAATGTATTTTTATCATTAGTAAAAAGAGATTCATACTTTATACCAATTAAACCATAATTTAATGAATTGGGCCCAATTTTACAAACATGAAAATGGAAATATATAGAAATTTTAATCAATAAAAAATGAAGATATAGTTGAGATAGAACATTACCAAATCTGTTAATCATAAAACTCAATGCTACAGATAACACCCAAATCCTCTCATAATCTAGCAAGGTAATTTCCCATCATATGATCATATTCCGAAGATGTAAGAAACTCACTATCACACAAAACAGCCAACTGCTACTCTGGGCAACTGATTGCTAGAAAATTCTGTATACAGACTTGACATCAATTTTGCAAATTTTCCATTAAATTAATTTAAGCCACCTCCCTTTTCCACAAAGTATCTTAAATTCAAACTTTTTGAACCTTAACTTAGTATTTCACATCTATTTTCTCCATTATTTTTACTTATTCTTCTGTATTTTCTATATGAATTGGTGTCTGCTATAGACTCAATGTTTGTGTCTCCTCCAAATTCATATGTAGAAACCTAATCCCCAGTGGCATTTGGAAATAGGGAGTTTAGGATGTGATTAGGTCATGAAGGCCAAGCCCTCACGAATAGTACTGGTGCCTTTATATGAGATTTCAGAGAGCTCCCTCTCCTCTTCTGCCACAGAGGATACAGCAAGAACATAGTCATCTACATACTAGGAAACAGACTCTCATCAGACATGGAATCTGTTGGCACCCTGATCTTGGACTTCTGAGCTTCCAGAACTCTGAGTAATAAATTTCTATTGTTTGTAAGCCACCCAATCTATAGTATTCTGTTACAGCAGCACAAACAGACTAAGACAATACCAAATGCATTAAAGCACACAAGCTAGAATGATAGGAATTATTTTGAGAAGTCCCAGGACTCCCCTTTCCTTCTCCACCTCACTTCCCAATAAGATATTAAGGATCTCACATCCTAATGGTTTCCAATCCATTACCTTCGCTCCATCCCCTGTGAAACTGTGATTCCTGGAATTAACAATAATGTATCTGTCAATTGACTGCTGAGACCACTGTTCTATAAAATTCAGAAACAATAGGTCTATGATTATGTTTATTCTGCTTCTTAAAAGCCATGTCATAAGCCTGGCTGATACTATGTGGTAATCTAAAATTTCTGAAGTTTTTCACAAATTCCTGGCTAGCTTTCTCCCTACCAATCCCTGAAAATCATTTTTTAACCCAAATGGACATCTTTTCACATTTCATCTCATTTTTAGTTTAGTGTTTCTCACATGCTGCTTTGCATGGACCAGTGTTGGTCATGAGCTGCTGATGGTGAAATGTCCAAATGGGAATTTAATAGAAGTGGGAGGGGGAAAGGAAGAATGCATATATAATGGAGTATGTTGCCAGCAGTCTTATTCTGAGGTTGTGAAATTCTTATTTTTTGGTGGTAAAGTGTTTATTAATTTATGAAAAATAACTGGTAAAAAAATTACGGTTTGGGATTTTTTTTAATGTCCTTAGTTAAATAAAAACCTATAAATTCTATGTGACTTCACAAATTTTTTTAAATAACTTAATTTTACTGGTCTATACAACCAAAAGTCTAGGAATTTTTGGTTTAACCTTTGAGGGAATGTTTAACCTGAAGAAAAGGAGACTAGGGAGATGCATAATAGCTATATTTCAACTATCTGAATATCTGGCCTGTAGAAGGAAGAGAAGATTGCATTGATACTTGTCCAAAACTATACAGAAAACTGTATTGAGATGGGCAGAGGTCATAGAAGGCAGGTTTGAATTTAAAATTTTTGAGAGGAAAAAAATAAAATAAAATATAATAAATAAAATAAAATTTTTTTAATTCCAAATTGAAATGTGTATTTGCCTACAGCGTAAACATGCTGCTTCAGGAAGAAAAACACTCCCCTTAGCATTTGATTTATGTAAGCAAAGACACAAGATATTAGGGACTACAAAAGTAATTATTATATTATGTAAAAAGTCCAACTAAATGATCTCTAAACTCCTTTCAACTTTAAATTCTATGACTGCTTGGAATCTAGTAAGACTTTACCATATCTCCATCTCTCTACTATGTTCAAAACACTTCCTTTCATATATACTTTGTTACAAGAATGATTACATTAACATTTGTGAATTCATGTGGGATCTGACCCACCTGTAATAAATTCAGACTGACCTAGATAGGCAACTTATTTTGATCCAGTGTTTAAAGTTGAATTCTAATCACCTTTCAACAGTGAATTCCCCTATTTCACCTCTCAACCTTGCAGAATCCCCTAACATAGTATTTTAAATTTGATCCTGACATTTTATAATACTCAAATCTTGACTTAAATTGAACTTTAGTCATAACATTCTCAGGATAGAATGGCAAATGGTGTTTTTCCCTAAACAAGCTTTCTTGACTAGAGAAAATGTCTAAACGCAGGATCTTTTTTTCACTTGTTCTAACAAATACTTATTAACATGTCTAAAAGGAGGCAAAACCTGGTAAAACCACAAACACCTGGATAAGCTCCTGGCTCTACCACTGACCAGCTATGAGGCCTAGCACAAAGCACGAAACTACTCTTCTAGGCAGGGCAAGGTAGCTCATGCCTATAATCCCAGCACTCTGTGAGGCTAAGGTGGGAGGATCACTCGAGGCCAGGAGTTTGAGACCAGCCTCGGCAGAACTCCATTTCTACAAAAAAAATTTTTAAATTAGCATGGTGGCACACTCCTGGAGTCCTAGCTGCTGGGGAAGCTGAGGTAGGAGGATCGTTCAAACCCAGGAGTTCAAGGCTACAGTGTGCTATGAGGTAGCCAATGCACTCCAGCTTGGGTGACAGAGGAAGATCTCATCTCTAAAAACAAAATAAACTTGTCTTCCTTTCAGTTTCTTCACTGTAAAATGGGGGAAAAGAAAACAATACTTTCTAGGGTTGGTGTAGAGAACATACAAAATAGCTCCTAGCATAGTATTAGTGCTCAATACAGAAGAGCTTCTGTTAACGGCGGCTGTTATTGGTCTGGTTATTCAAGAACAAAACACCCTTGAATCCCTATGTTAATCTAAGGCCAGACCCTAGATAACAGAGTAACCATACGTGATACAAAGGTGGTAGCATTACATAGTTTGTATAATTGCTGTAAGCATTTAAAAATGGATTAGCTATATGTATACTCTATTATAATGTCTAATCCCTTACCACTTAATTTACATATTCACAGAATGCAAATGTAAGAATATGGGGGAAAAAAGAGATCATTTTGATCAGGCTTTTCATTTCTATAGATTTAAAAAAAAATTACATGAGAAAAAAATATTTGCAATGAAGAACACTACCTAAACCAACAGTTGGTAGGCAAACTTTTTCTATAAAGAACCAGGCTTTGCTGAAAACATACAAGTCTATGTTGCATATTCTTTTTTTTTTTTTTGCTTATTTTTATAAACATTCCTTTACAATTCTTCAAGGCTTTTTTTACATGCCTTTAAAAATGTAAAAACCAATTAAACAGTACAGTTTGCCAGTCCTATTCTAAACTACCATTCCATTGCTTTAAGAAATCATGTATGTATAAAGGGTGTCACTTTAGACTGTTTTACATAATTCTAAATATCTTTCCACCTTAAATCCTTTTAAAACTGTGCTTTATAATAGTGTTTGCTAGGCAAGCCAAAAACACTTCTAAGAATGGTGTTGCATTCAGATAAAAGTAAGAGATTTATCACAAAATATAATCCTACCTGACAGTTTTCAAAATGAACAGCTACAATGAGCTTTCCTCCGTAAAGTTTATCTTCTAAGTTTTCAAAGATGGATGGTTCATATTCTGGCGGGTATGTTTGTTTTAGCCAGTCCATCCAAGACAATCCAACAAGTGACTGAATCTTTTCCTCACTGAACGTGCGCATTTTCCTCCGAAATTCGTTCACTTCAGGATCCTTCAAGGCATCAAATTCGTGCAGACCTAAACACATTTTTTCAAAGACGTAATTTTCCGAAACTAACAATAACAAAAGAGAATACAAAATACATTCAACAAAACTTGGATGTTTGGAGTTTATCAAGCAGACAAAACTGGGGAAGAAAATATCATAAAAGATATAAAAAATAACCCAGATAAAATATTAAATCTCATGTAGAGAAGACAAACACAGAATTGAATTTCTAAAGAATGTAAACTCAGGCCCGGCGCTGTGGCTCACGCCTGTAATCCTAGCACTCTGGGAGGCTGAGGCGGGCGGATCGTTCTGAGCTCAGGAGTTCAAGACCAGCCTGAGCAAGAGCGAGACCCCGTCTCTACCAAAAATAGAAACAAATTAATTGGACAGCTAAAAATATATAGAGAAAATTGGCTGGGCATGGTGGCTCATGCCTGTAGTCCCAGCTACTTGGGAGGCTGAGACAATAGGATTGCTTGAGTCCAGGAGTTTGAGGTTGCTGTGAGCTAGGCTGACACCACGGCACTCACTCTAGCCTGGGGAACAAAGCGAGACTCTGTCTCAAAAAAAAAAAAAAAAAAAAAAGAATAAAAACTCAAAACCTCATAAAGAAATGCAGTTTGGTTACCAGTTTTATAAAGATAATCACTGAAATTCACAATATATGTTTTAAAAACATGTATAAAAGATCCATAGTTTTTATTTAACCAAGTAAAGCACATTTAAAATCTCTGAGAAAGGCTAAGAATATGAAAACTATTCCAATACTGTATTAGAAGAAACCTAAAACTGAAGTTATTATTCAACTTAAAATGTGGTAACCTATGGGGATGGCTATGCATACATGATTGCAGAGGGTATTGGGGAAATCTTACACCTTCCTCTCAATTTTGATGTGAACCTAAAACTGCTCTAAAAGATAAAATCTATTAAAAAAAACTTGGTAAACAAATTTTATGGATTGAGTTTTCCATTCATTGTGATTTTTCAATGGTTATAGTATTAATGTATTATATTAATTAGTCAAAAATCCCGTAAACATAAAATTATTCTTTGTTGTACAGTTGACCCTTTAACAATACAGGGGTTAGGGGCACTGACCTCCGTACAGTCAAAATGTGCATGTAACTTTTCACTTCCCAAACACTTCACTACTAATAGCCTACTATTAACCAGAAGCCTTACCAATAACACAGTCAATTAACACATATTTTCTGCTTTACATGTATTATATGCTGTATTCTTCAAATAAAGTAAGCAAAAGAGAATGTTATTAAGAAAATCATGAGTAAGAGAAAATATATTTCCTATTCATTAAGTAAAAGTGGATCATCACAAAGGTCTTCATCCTTGTCTTTACGTTGAGTATGCTGAGGGAGAGGGAGAGAACGAATTGGTCTTGCTGTGTCAGGGGTGGCAGAAGCAGAAGAGATGGAGGTGGTGGAGAGGCAAGCACACTTGATGTAAATTTACGGGGAAATATATCATAATTTCTGCCTTTTTTGTTTTTCCATTTATCTAAAAAAGTTTCTATATGCTACCAATCGTTTTTCCACCATTTGCTTTAGTTTCAGTGCTCATATCATAGAAGGGTCCATGATGTAACAGCAGTCAAAAGAGGTCTTGAATAATTGGAACCCTTCTGTCAGATTGTCTAACATCGATTTGCTTCCCAGCACTGCTTCTTCCTGATCCTTTGGCACTGGTTCAGATGCGGTCATTTCCATGAAGTCATCTTCTGTTAATTCTTCTGGTGCGGTGTCTAATTAGCTCTTTAATTGCTCCAAGATCCATATCTTGAAAACCTTTACCTCCCACTTTTTTTTTTTTTTTTTTACCATATCTACAATCTCTTTCATGATTTCCTGGATTGGCTCTGTAACATAAATCCTGTTAAGTCATGCAAACCTGACAGTTTTCTCCAGTCGCAATTTATTTTGGGGATTTGATGGATTTCACAGCTTTTTCTATAATAAGGATGCCATCTTTAATGATGTAATGCTTCCAGACTTTCATGATGTTCAGGGTTCTCTTCCAGAGTGTTGACAATCCTTTCCATAGAATACCATGTGTAATGAGCCTTAAAGGTCCTGATGTAGAATTTGAATGAAAGATGTTGTGTTTGGGGGCAAGTACACAACTTTGATGCCCTTAGTGTTGAACTCATGGGGTTTGGGGTGGCCAGGGGCATTGCCCAATATCAAAAGAACCTTAAAAGGCAGACCCTTGCTGTCAAGATACTTCCTGACTTTAGGGACAAAGCATCAATAGGACCAACCAGAAAATGGGTTCTCATTGTCCAGGTCTACTTGTTGTACAACTAAAAGACTGGCAGCTGACGGTTAGCTGATCTACAGATAAGGCCAATCCTGATCATAAACCAGACTGCATTTGCATAAAACAGTATTGAGTCTATCCCTTCCTATCTTAAATCCTGGTGCTTGCTTCTCTTCCTTACTAATAATTGTCCTTTGTGGCATTTTTTCCAGAATAGGGCACTTTTGTCTGCATTAAAAACTCATTCAGGCAGATATCCTTTGTCCTCTATGATTTTCTGAATGGCACCAAGGAGCTCATCCGCTGACTCTTGGTCAGCAGAAGCTACATCTCTTGTTACCTCGACATTTTTTAAGCCAAATCTCTTTCAAAAATTATCAAACCATCCTTGCTAACATTAAATTCTCCAGCTTTTGATCTTTCATCTTCCTTTTGCTTTAAGTTGTCATATAATGATTTCACTTTTTCTGAAATTGTATTAGAATCCAAACGTATGCCTTTCTTACAGGAATACTGCAGCCACAAAACAGCTGCAATATCAATATGAGATAAAAAGGTATTTCACGGGCCGGGCGCGGTGGCTCACGCCTGTAATCCTAGCTCTCTGGGAGGCCGAGGCGGGAGGATTGTTTGAGCTCAGGAGTTCGAGACCAGCTTGAGCAAGAGCGAGACCCTGTCTCTACCAAAAATAGAAAGAAATTAATTGGACAGTTAAAAATATATAGAAAAAATTAGCCGGGCTTGGTGGCTCATGCCTGTAGTCCCAGCTACTTGGGAGGCTGAGGCAGTAGGATCGCTTGAGCCCAGGAGTCTGAGGTTGCTGTGAGCTAGGCTGACGCCACGGCACTCACTCTAGCCAGGGCAACAACGT
>CAUYSK010078465.1:0-37891 GCA_963575035.1 Avahi laniger | reverse complement strand
CAAGTATTTGACAATGGGCAGTGAGATTTGGGCCTTTTTCTGGGATGCTTTGTACCGTTTGTTAGCTAAGAAATTCAATACAATCACGGCACGGTGCCGGGATGCAGCTTCAGTCTCACTTGCGATCAAAATGTCATCTACGTGCTGTAAAATCACTCCCTCTTGTAACATTATTTTCCTTAAATCTCTAGCCAGAATTTCTCCAGAGATGATCGGAGAGATTTTAAATCCCTAGGGGAGGCAATCCAACAGTACTGGCATTTGGTTTCAGGCCTTATATCCTCGCCCTTGCAAGCAAAGAGTTCTTGTGAGCCAGGAACAAGGGGAGTGCGAGAGAGACATGTTTTAAGCCTATCACTGAGAACTCAGCGAAATTTCCGGATAGAGTGGTGAGGAGAGTATCAAGATTAGGCCCCACAGAACCAAAAGCTGGTTTTTTGAAAAGATAAACAAAATTGACACCCCATTGGCTAGATTGACCAGAATCCAAAGGGAAAGGTCTCTAATAAACTCAATCAAGAATGAAAAAGGAGAGGTCATAACAGATGCCACGGAAATACAAAACATTATTTTCGATTACTACAAAATGAAAATTTTGACATAATAGATAAAGAATTCAAAATATAGAATGCAAGAAAACTCAATGAGATCCAATAGATAGCTGAAAACCAACACAAAGCAACCAGGAAAATAATTCAGGACATGAATAAAAATGTGAATAAAAAGGTAAACAATAAAAAAACAAAAACAGAAATTCTGAAAATAAAAGGCTCATTGAAGGAATAAGAAAATGCAGTTGAAAGCCAAAAAAATAGAGTAGATCAAGCCAAACAAAGAATTTCAGACCTTGAAGACAGGTCTTTTGAATTAACCCAGTCAGACAAAAATGAAGAAGAAAGAGTTAAAAAAATAAAGAAAGTCTACATGAAATATGGGATTATGTAAAGTATCCAAACATAAAATCATAGGTACTCCTGAGAGAAAAGAAGAAAAGGTAAAAAAGTGTAGAAAACTTATTTGATAGATAGTTGAGAAAAACTTCCTCATGCATGCTACTGGCATAAAAAAAAGACACACAAATAAATGGAACAGAATAGAGACCCCAGAAACAATTCCATACATCTATAACCAACTGATTTTTGATAAAAAAGACAAAAAAAAAATACTGGGAAAAGGACATTCTATTCAATAAATGATGCTGGGAAAATTGGATGGCTATAGGTAGAAGAATGAAACTGGAATTCTATCTCTCACCATATATAAAAATTAACTCAAGATGGATTAAAGACTTACATGTTAAGATCCAAAACCATAAAAATTCTGAAGAAAATTTAGACAAAACTCTTCTGGGCATTGGCCTAGATAAAGATTTTATGACTAAGATCCCAAAAGCAAATACAACAATACAAAAATATTTGCTATAAAAATAAACAAATAGGACTTCATTAAACTAAAAAGCTTCTGCATAGCAAATGAAATAATCAACAGAGTAAATATACAACCTACAGAATAGGAGAAAATATGTACAAACTATGCGTCTGACAATCGACTAATGTCCAGAATCTACAAGAAACTCAAACAACTCAGCAAGAAAACAAACAAATACAATATATGTAACCTAAACATTTGTAGCCCCGTAATATGGTGAAATTAAAAAAAAATACAACAAACAAATAACCACATTAAAAGGTAGGCAAATGACATGAACAAACATACAGACATTGTTCAAAAGAAGATATACAAATGACCAAAAAACATGAATAAATGCTCACCATCACCGATCAGCAGAGATATGAAAATTAAAACCCCAATGAAATACCAACCTAAACCAGTCAGAATGGCCATTATTAAAAAGTCAAAAAACAATAAATGTTAGCACAGATGCAGTGAAAAGGAAACACTTATGCACTTCTGGTGGGAACGTGAATTACTCAAACCTCTATGGAAAACATAGAGTTTCTCAAAGAATTAAAATTAGATCTACAATTTGATCCAGCAATCCCATTGTTGCATAATTGGGTATCTACCCAAAGGACAAGAAGTCATTATATCAAAAGATACCTGCACTTGTATGTTTATCATAGCACAATTCACAATTGCAAAGGTACAGAATCAACTTAAATTTCCATCAACTGATGAGTGAATAATAAAAATGTGGTCTCCCTCTCTCTCTCTCTCTCTCTCTCTCTCTTTCTTTTCTTACTAATTAAACTCGCTTTGCTTTTCCCTGTTAGCTCATTCTTGAATTCTTTCCTGCAAGAAGCCATGAGCTCACTTGGCCTTCAAGCTGGACTCCCACTTTCCTATATCATAATTATGCTATAGAAAAAATAAGATTCCATGACTCCTTACTAATTTATACAAATGAATAAAGAAAGAAAGAAGGGAAGGCTCTTCTTTTACATATAATTTCAACTAATTAACATAGAAAGCATGCTGGAATTAGAAAAAATCACTATTTAGTAAGTGCCATAGCAATACTTGTTTCAGGCAAAATTCATCAAAAGATGTTACATTGAGTGGGCAAGATATCATGAGAAAGAAGACACATATAGTCTCAAAATATCGTCCCCCAAGTTATCTATTAATTCAAAAAGAAAAATCAAGAAGCCTGACAGACAACACTTTAATGCCATGAACAATATTTATATCCCCTGCAAAGGCACAAATCAATACTATATGTCTCTTGATATGGTACACTTAATTGGATGCAATATCACTTCTGTACTGTTTCTTCCTCAAGTGTATAACCTGTATCAGGTCACATAGAAACATCAGAGAAATTCAAAGAAGGGACATTCTATAAAATGACTGATCATAATCTTTAAAAGTGTCAAGGTCATGAGGATACCTAAGGAAATATTCCAGATTACAGGAAAAAGAAGAGACATGAAAATTACATGCTAGGTGTGATTCTGGATTGAATGCTGGATCATCATTTCTTTATTCTTTCTTTTTTGTTTCACCATATAAGGTATTAGTGAAATAATTGTTGGAATTTGAATAATATTTACAGTGTATCAATGTTGATTTCCTGATTTTAATAATTATATTGAGTTATGCAAGAAAATGTTATTGCTTTCAGAATATGCATATTGAACTATTTATAGATAAATTGGCATTGAAACCCATTTGCGAGCAATTCAGGGAAAAAGTAGAATGATGAAGCAAACGTGGCAAAAGTTAACATTTGGGAATCCTGGAAAAGGGATATAAAGAAAGTCTTTGGGCTATATTTGCTTTATTTTTTGTAACACTAAAATTATTTCAAAATAGTAATAGCTATTGTTTACAATGAAAATCAGCTGTAAACTTAAAACTAAGGCCTTTTAAGGTTCCTTGCAATTACAAAGTCTTATGTCCCATTAAAGGAAGAAATGTTTGTTACATATTAAAATCTCTAATCCCTTATTTTCCTTTTGCTGCCCTATTTGTTCCCCATTACTGTTTTATCAATGGAAAAGTATAAAGGTTTTCATGTTTTTGATAAAGAAATAATATACTAATTTACATATTTCACATATATACATAACACATATTTACACATATATTCATGTGTAATTATATGTATTATGTATATTATATGCGTAAATACTATTGCACATATGACACATATATTTCTTAGCTAAGGAAGAAATTTCAAAACACATCTAAAATAGGGAATATTTAGTTAATAATTACTGAAAAATAATGGATATACAACAATTATAGTTGATGGATTTTGAAAAGAGAGAATGGCAAGCCAGAAAATATAGAAAAAGAAAGGGTTTGTGGCTGCCATCAATAATGAGCCATAGTTTCATTGTTAAAGCAAAACAGAATCTTAAAGACCCACAACTTGCCACTCTATGACCATTTGACCTTCTTTGAAAATCTGCTCTTCCATTATTCTTTCCTTTTAATAAAATAACATATTACAAAAAGAATGCTAGAATCTGTACCTGAAATATTAGACTATTGTCTAATACTTATTAAATGCAAGTCCAGAAAAGTAAGAATGTAAAATCTTACAGACTGCTAACCTCTCTATGGGAACTGAAGAGTTTATTAAAGATACATTGTCTTACTCATGACTAGGATGCTATTTTTCTCTACCAATTGAATGTTTTGAGGATTTAAGAATATAACATCAATTAGGAAAAAGAAAGAAGTGTGGTTTCTTTTCTCAAATATATAACTTTTCTTATGCCCACATTTCTCTAGGGTACCACAACATCTAAATTGCTAACTTCTTTTTTTCATCTCAGCTTGGATCACATATGAAAAGTAACTTAAAAAAAATGAACTAAAGCAATCTAGTGTGCACATGCATGTACACCAAATACCTTTGATTAAGTGTAAGGAAAAATAATTTATACCAGAGAATAACTTTTGCAATTTAATGCCAATTTTTAACTGTTCACATTTCAATCTAATCTTTCAAAACATAATACTTTGTATAGGCCATGTCTATAGATAGATAGTAGATATAGATATTCATATATTATTTCACATTCAAAAAATTTATCTACATCTTAAAGGGTTTTAATAATTGTTAAAATATAGTATGTTCCATTCTGTAGTCAAAGAGTGTCATGTAAAATTTAAAATAAAAGAAAAAGGTATGTAATGATTACCACAGCAAAAATTTACTGAAGGTATTATGCCCTTTCCTGTAAAGAAACAGAAAAACAATGATCCCTAACTTCATTTACTTCTATTTTAGTGACTTAGTATAAACATACAGCCCCCTCCTCTAATTAATTTATAACATTAAGTATTGATTTACCAACGTATTATCTACTAGAATTCGGTTTGTGATTTCTATTTGAAGGTCATATATCAGCTAAGATGGGATAAGTAGGAATAGGGAGAAGAAAATCTATGGAGAATGTGAGAATTGCTGATGTAGACCTTTCAACTGAAAAATTCACAGCCTATCTTGAACACATCACTTGATTGCTTATTTGTTTGTATCTTAGACCTCATCTCATAAATGTCTTAACCCTACTCCACTATTTACTCATTGTGGGGTTTGGGGGCAAATCATTTGGGTGAACTGGTATAAAAATGGTTTCAATCTCCTAAGGCTGTAATGTGAAGTTAAGGAGATAATATCTAACACACAATACAAAAAAAAAAATACACTGAGAAGAAAAACTGACACAAAATACATTCTATCTCTATTGTCAGCTAACACATACACAACAAATGTCTATGTGTGTGCACACACACCCCAGGTTGCATTTGGGTCCTTGAACTTATAATGCTTTGTGATTATTTTTTATTTCTATTAATGCATATCACTTAAACACATCTCTTACAAGCCATATTCATGCTCCTATGAGTGAGTGGTTAGAAGTGATTAAATGAATGAAATATTTATGCCTAGAGTGGGGTTGGGGGAGGGAAGACCTCAGATTTTCTTTCGGATTCCAGATGAAAAGAAAATGCTAATTATAGGATTGAAAAAAATAAAAAAAGAGAACTTTATGTGATTAGGCATTATCTTTAATGTATTAATTGCTTGAACAATAAGTGCAGTATCCACCTTTGATGCATTGGAAAATCATTTGAATGAGCACTGAGAAACTAAATGAAAAGCAACCTGAAACAAATACAGAAACCCAAAGCCACAAACACCTGTTAACTACTCCGAGCATCTTCAATGCCGATTATGTCATTTGGTTTGGCACCCTTTGAATACATGGCATTGAAATTGTTTTCTGCCAAGCTATCTAGTTAAATGAGTGTACTGTGTTTTGTATCCTAATCAAAAGCAACTGTTGGTGGCATTTTTATATGCTTCTGGAGCATTTTCTTTTTTTACTTAAATAACTAAAATTGCACCCGGTTTTTCTCTAATCAAAAAACCTCAAACACAGTATCTCAGGCCAACATCTTTGTTTCCTTTTCCCTCTAAACACCTGCCTGACCTTTTTTTTTTTTTTTTTTTTATTTACTACTTGTTTTTCATTTACGGAGGATTGTTTGCAGTGCAGCCCAGGAACACTTGGCTCTATTTAAAACAAAAGACTACTGTTGAATTCAGTGTCAGAGCTGAGGTTTATAGCATTGAGGAATTGCCTTGATAAATGGCCCTGACATTACGGCTGCCACGACTCCACCTTCAATGTCATCACAACACAGCGTAAGTGTTAAAGTATGGCCATCGCCGCCTTCCCAAAACATATTAACTTGATGCTTACTCGATCTTTGGATCCCATAGGCACAATAAATGAAAAAAATAACACATTTACAAACTGATAAAACCCAGCTAAGCTAATAAAATCAGACACTTTATAGTTCAGCTAATCGTGTCCTTCGAAGGGCATCAAATAACACACCATTACTGCTCGGGGGGAAATCAAATTAGGTGCGGCAATGTCCCTTTAGAACTAACACATTTGAATAGACAGGAGCTATTATAACTAATCAACTAGTAGGCGTTTTATCATTAATACAACGTGTATGATAACTGGGCATTATGCAGTTAGGGTATGAAAAGGAAGAAAATGATTCCTCACACTGTCGCTCAGTTTGCATTCTGAATCTTTTTGTTTTTATTTGTAATTAATTTGTGTTGCAATGTGGTACACAACTCTGCAAATGGTGTTCAGAAAGCACTCCAAGGACTTGATTGAGTTACTCAATTTTCAGAAGTACCCTTCCCCTCATTTGCCCTTCTTGATATCCCCATCTCCAAATAATCGCCATATTATTGGCTTAGGGAGACATAACTAATCAAATATCTTTCCCAGGGTGTTTAATCCTGTCTTAACCAAAGCCGATGCAGAGAAAGCTTCTGTATTTATTTTCTTCTCCAAATTCTTGAATTTAGAGTTAATATTCTTTTAGTTATGGGCCACTTCTTTTCCATCAAAGCTTTAAAAATACCAATAAAAATAAAAACAGCTATTTACATGGAAGACTTCCTTTCCATCAAAGCTTTAAAAACACCAATAAAAATAAAAGCATCTATTTACGTGGAAGGCAGTTGATAACCCACACAGTAGAAGTTATTCCTGGAAAGAGGACATTGGGGCATAGAAAGAGGATCTGCAAATAAAGATCTGAGAAAAGAAACACGATTTTAAATTAATTTTCTAATGTGAAGCCAGAGGCAAGCAGTCTATGACCTTTGAGCCAAATCTGCCCCATCTGCTTTTATAAATAAACTTTTATTGGACATATCCACAATCAATTTTAATATACTTTCTATGGTTTTTTTTCACATAGTTGTGACAGATATTACATATCCTGCAAAGCCAAAAATATTTTAATATCTGGCCTTCTATAGAAAATATTTGCCAACCTCTATTCTAAGGCTCTAAAGGCCGTATTAAAAGAAAAAAAAAATGAAGAACAATGAAGAATATGATTCCCAGAGAATAAGCCCTACATATTTAAGTGAAATATAATAAAATATTTGCCATAAAAGTCCAGGAATCAAAGAATCCATATTGATATAAGAGAATGATTTAACAGATAAATAAATAATAAATAGGTAGAATAGTAAAATCTGCAGTGTATAAGAATTCCAAATTGTTTTTATACTCTGCACTTAAGGAGATAAGACATTTACTTTCTACTCCTTAAAGAATGTGAACTGAATGTAGAAACTCCTTCCAAAGACTATAATATAGTAAGGAAAAAAACAAATGGTAACTTTATAGTGAGAAGTCTAAGAAACACTAGTTCATCCAAGTGACCAAGGTCAACCTCAACAGTAATAAGCCATATTGACAGGGTATATGCCCTTGATATATTGAGATGAAAGAGACATTTTATGTCTTTGGTCTTTCTCAAAAACACATAACCCTAGTCTAGTCATGAGAAAAAAAAATCAGATAAATCCCAATTGTGGGACATTCTACAGAATGCCTGACCAGTACTCCACAAAATGGTCAAGGCCTTTAAAAAGAAGGAAAGTCTTAGAAACTCTGTCAGAAGCCTAAGGAGACATGACAACTAAATGTAATGTAGTATTCTGGATGGGTTCCTGCAACAGAAAAAGGATTAGATAAAAATGAGGAAATTCGAATAGCATGGAGTTTAGTTAGCAATAATGTATGAATATTACTTCTTTAATTATAATACATGTTCCATAACAATGTGAGATGTTAATAGGGAAACCTGAGCATGGCATATATGTAATCTTTCTGTACTATCTTTGGAATTTTTCTGTAAATCTAACCTGTGTTAAAATTAAAGAGTTTATTTTTAAAATTCTGGGAACTATGTTATTATAATGTTTGGTCATTTTCTTTCTCCTGATCATTTCAATGACTTTAAATCCAGTCAAAACTTAAATCTTTCATATGCAAGAAAGATTACAAAAGAAAGCAAAAATCAAGGAATAGAGTGATGTTTTATACAATGGTTAATATGAAACTCCTTTATAAAAATACTCAAGTATTATAAACAAAATTCATTTTATATAGATTACTACAAATCCAGAGAAAGAGTCTGTGGAGTTCAGAAGAAATTGTAGTTTCTGCAGAACTGTGCCTTCTTTGCTGTATCAATAGCTGCTGACAGGCTTTAATGTATTGGCCAAGTTCTCATAATTATTTGCTAAGTCTTAAAACTCTGGATGATCTATATCACACTAAAGGGTGGAAATATAAGTGATTCAGTCTTTGCATTCATTTTGATTCCCTTTTCCCTCTCTTTCCTGTACTTCTGTGTAGCCCCTACTCCTTCATTTATGAAGGCTAGAGAGTTGTTAACCAAGAATCTGTAGTTTGAAGAGGCAAAAAGTTAAATCCGTGTTCTATGGTATTTTCTCTTTAGGATGTCACCAGAACATTAGAAACATTGGAAATGCAGATACCAAGATTTTCAAATTCATTTATTAAAGTGCATTAACTGCTATACTCATCTGGAGGCATCAAAAACGACATGGGAAGAACTTAATTTGTCTTTTTACACTTTTATTCTGCTTTTAAGTTTTGAAAACATATTCACATTCATAGTTCTGGAAACTCGTTCATTAGAAGTGCACAGCCAATGTAGATAAGACTTGAAGTTGTGCATCTATCATTTTTTTTAGTTATGTGATATGTTGAAAACTACTTTGCTTGAACAATTTGAGTTTCAGTTTTGTCACCTTGAAAGTGGGTATAAAGATATTAATTATATAACTAATGATATTATATCATCATAATACAATGAAAATGTACTTTCTGAAACCCATCAAATGGCCAATATATGATAGGTTTAATTAATGTTAATGACTATTATAGCCATTAACTTCATTCCTTGGATATCCTATTTGATTCAAAAACATTAAATGGCATGTCATTATACAACTAGTAAATGGCGGTATTAACGTTTGCCTTTGGATTATTTTTATTCATTCATTTACTTATACAAGAAATATTTATTTATAGTCTATAATAAATAATTCTTCTAGATCCTAAAGCTAAGATTCGATTAAGAAGAAAGAGAATAATAAAAAAGAATAATAAGATATATTAAAAATATGTAATAGTTTAGAAGGTATCATGCACAAGAAGAGCGACAGGGAGTATGGGAGGTGGTAAAGAATATTTACTGTTAAACATGGCTGGCTCCTTAACAAGAATATAGACCAATAAGACCAATACATATTAAAAAAGTAGAACACGGAAAATTTTTTATTCTTAAAGTCCTTGCATGCTTCATATCTATTTCTTAGTATTGAAAACATTCTCTTAATGTAACCACCTCCATACTACTGACAAAACATTGTCTACATACTTTCAAATTTCAGAGATGAAGTCACAAGAAATGAGATGGTCATTAGAATGTATCTCTGTGCTAATAGAGACATAGCTGCATTCTTTCTTTTTTCTCCTCTGGAATTATTCACTTGAGGTTGTCAAGTAATAGACAACCTTAGTTGAATAATTTTGTGTTTATGCTCAGAAACTTTTCTGCTGTAATATTGTCTAGCTGCTAGTTGGTAACATAAATAAGCATCTCAATTATTCAAAAGCAAGAGTTGAATATTATGATTCCGAAGCTATTTAATCATTATGAGAGGAAGGAGAGGAGAGGAATGGTAGGCAGCCACTTAAATGTATTTTAAACATTTGTTTTGTGAAAAGAGAAGCACATGGATTAATTTTCAGAAGCTTCCTACTGGTTTCAGTAGCTCCAAAAAGCTATTGGATTTAGACTTATTAGCAAAAAATTGAAAAATAAATTAAAAATGTAAATGTTACATCTGTGATCAATCAACCATCAAGGGGTTTGCTGCTAAGAAATTTTCTTTTGCTAGCTATGTCACTAGACACAAATGTGGAATATTGATATGTTTAGCACTATAGTTATTCTAAGCTAGAATGTTTTCCAGAGAGGGAAATAATGCAGATTGTATTAATCTCCTTTTCTTGGAAGCACCATCCCCAATTCATTGCCATAGATTACAAGAAAAAGAAGAAAACTGATTTCAGGAAAATATATTATAAATTCCTCAAGAGCAGATTCTTAAGATGATCATAGTTTCCTCAAATAAATGGAATTTTCAGAACTACACTATACAGTACAGTATTTTCATTGAAGTCTGCTGAAAATGAGAGAGAAAAGTACCCATAAAATTCAAAGAATTATTAATACTAATATCTTCTTACATATGTTGCTAAGATGAATTAGGTTTATTTTTCACACAAACACATAATGGCTCTTGCTTCTCCCCTTGTAACTAAAGTTCATTGTCATCTCATTTCTCTTAGTAACTCAGTGGACATTACTTGAGGTTAAAATCTAGTCAATTAATCAGGATCTTCAGCTGGTTGTAGAGAATAGAAGTTTGCTGCTTGCCAGAACACCTGCGTTCCTCAAACAGCCCCGGTGCCTAATTGCTTCCAGGTGCAGCACATGCTCACTGGGGCTAACTCAGACTCGTGAATTTCTGCTTCCAGTGAACACTGTTTGGAAGTTGGAGTTAACTAATGAGAGAATTATCGCTGGGTTGGAAGAGATATGTGTGCTGCTAGTAATTAAGATGGAAATTTGCAAAATATTATATGATGTTCAATTCAGAAATAGACTTTTCTTATTGAGCTAACAGACTCTTCTCTAAGAAACCTGAGAGATACATTTACATACGTTAATGATCGCTTTATGCACTTCATTCTATAAGTTTTTATTGAGCACCCTCTATGTGTCAGGCATTTGCAATACAGCAGTGAGCAAAGCAGCGATCCTTCATGGAGCTTATGTTCTAGAGGGAGACGTTACTGTTTCTCTTTCGTTCTCCCCCCCTACTTTGGTACTTCTTTAATTAGGACAAACATAGTTTTCAGGCTCCAGGATCCATGAAATAATCACACCTAGCTTTATTCCTGTTTTGCAGCTGGGAAATGAGTGGGCAGTAAGTTTTTTCCTGCTCTGCAGTTTAACATATCTCCACTTCAGGGTACCAGAGAATAATTAACCTGCTTTGGAATACGGTCCTTCTCATATCTTCTTATTTCATTTTATCATAAATAATACTCATAATCTATATTAATAGCTATCATGTGGATATATGGTATGGACTTCTATATCATGTATGTTCCAATTTTTTAGGATATTGGAAGGGCAATGGAACATCATTATCTACTCTAGCCCTTTCCCATGAAAAAAGAAGCAAAAGAACTTCACTTTTTTCTGGAAAATAGTAGCCATATTGTACTTACATTTCAGAGGGTCAGGATTTATCCCTTTCTCCAAAGAAGAACGTGTAGTTTCTACCTCAAAGCAACAGATCACCAACAGAACCTTTGGAGAAATATTGAGTTCAGTTTCCTCTATTTCAGTTTTTGTTCTGCCTGGCGATATTGCGAGGATTATATCCTCTGAGGGAAGGTAAAAAAGGAAAAGGAAGTATCATAGATTTAGGAAGTCATGGAGTCCACATAATTGCCATTCATGAGCAGGATTGACAATAAAAGATTTTGGTTCTTTGTTCATCGTATTTTTTCTAAAATTCCTTGCTAGGCAAATATGTGTTACCTAGCTTCTTTATATCTAAAAAAATGTCAAAAGTCTGGAAGTAAATTTGTCTCTGATAAAGTCACAAACAGACATCCTAGGATGACGGTACAGGCAAATTAAGTCTCATTGTAAGGCTAAAAATGTCTTAATCACTAACTACATTGGTAGGAATCTGTGATTATCTGAACAACTCTCTTAAATCTTCCAAAACAATAATAATCATTATCATTTAGTAATAGTAGTAGTAGCAGTATTTCAAGTGACCTGTCAAAGCTGACAGAGTTTATGAATTACTTTCTAAAGGACCTGGAGCTGTTTTTCAAACAGATTAGTTTCTGAGGTTTTTTTTTTTTTTCTTTGTTTATTTTTTGTTAATGTATTTTTCTTCTCAGTGCATCTTATTTGTTGTCAGTGTATACTGAATTTTCAATTCTGATGTATGTTAATGTTCAACTTAGATCCATGATGTATTAAAGACTTAGAACTGAAGTCATTTATAGCTCTTCCTCTGCCTCTTTTTCTACTATGTCATTTCTCCTCATTGGTGCTCTCCAAATTGTGTTTCACAGAACACCGGGATCTTCTGTGATATTCACTGCTTTATTTCAAAAGGACAATAATGCTTTACCAAAAATTATGTCCATTCTGTATTTTTAATAGAAATCTGATATTTATTACCCAGTTGACTGGGTCTTTGGAAAAACAATTGGCGACAAAAACACTGTTATTAGTCAATATCTGTCCTTCCTTCTATTCAGCAGTAATCTGAAGTTTTCCCATTCTATTTAGTTTGCCAACACATTTCAAATGAAGCTTACCCCAGATTATTCTAATGCAATTATGGTGGTATCCATTCTCTTTGCTTAATCATCATGATGTGATCAAATTCTGCCAATGTTTGATAAGGAGAAATGTATTCTTAAGACACAGAGGAAAAGATGATTTCTTTCTGCCTTTGGACTTTAACATATATGAATATTGTTTTTACCATTTCTGCCACTCACTTTCAAAAAAGTTAACAAATCTGATATATGAATATAGGTTGGCCAGGGTTGTGGCTCACCTCCCAGTGCTTTGGGAGGCTGAGACAGGAGGATCGCTTGAGATCAGGAGTCTGAGACCAGCATGGGCAACATAGCAAGATGCTGTCTCTACAAAAAATAAATAAATTAATTAAAAATTAAAAAAAAAAGAATATTGGTTACTCTTTCAAGGACTTCTGACTATAAAAGAGAACAAAGAAGTGAGGTAAAAGCTACGAAAAATGAAGAAGATGGAAGAAAAATTTTGGTTTCCGTTGAGAAAGATCCAATAGAAAGGAAAATGATTGGTATAGAAGAGAGTTGGGAGGATTGCTTGAATGACATATTTGAATAGATACGAAGGGCTGATAGCTAGGCAACAAGTAGAGAGAAGTATTTAAATAGAAGCACAGATAATTCTATGGTGTCAGGCACTAAGGAAGGATTTGTGGATACAGATGAAAGCAGGTAAGAACATATAGTGGTGGGAGTCTTGGTTTTGCAGGCTTTTTTCTAATTATTTCAATTTCTAAAATATTCTTATATTTCTGTAATTTGTTCATGGTCATATCACTAATAAAGGGAAGAAACAGATTCTATATTGAGTTTATTCATATGCCTCTCCTATAAGCATGATAATACCTGAGGATTAGGCAGGTGTTCCAGACAATGTTGATGAGGCAAGATCAAAAAATACCACCTTTCTTAAAGAAACTCATTTATTTTTTGATGGAAAGGTGAACAAAACTAGGTTGTTGAATCATAATTCATCCAAGACAATTATAAGAATTCTTTCCCTCATTTCCTCAGCATCACTTGAAAATATGGATGGTACAATTCTGGACAAAGAAATTTGTTTGTTACAAATGTTTCTGGAAAAGGGTTTCTCTTTCCCAATTAAAAGAAAACTATGTGGTTAGCGCTATACCATCGCACATTCTCTTTTTATATCTGCTTTGAGCAGTCATGGTTGCTGGAGCTACAACAGCCATCTTGCCATCATTATGAACAACAAAACAAACAAACAAACAAAAAACCCACCAACAAACCTGGTACTTCAAGGTTGGTAGAGAAAGATATAGCCTAGATCCTTAATGACATCATGGGACAGATGAACTATGTATAAGAAAAATAATTACAAATTTGAATAAATTACTGTTATTTAGGTATTTGCTGCCTGATGTAGTTCTAAATGATATGGCTGGAATCCTAGCATTCTTAAAGTTTCTGGAAAAATAAAAAGAACACACTACGGTTGAATATTCACTCTAAAGCTCATGTTGTAAATTAATTACCAAGGTGATAGTATTAAGAGGTGGGGCCTATAAGAGGTGATTGGATTATAGGGTTCTGCCCTCATGGATACATTAATCCATTAATGAATGGATTAATAGGTTATCATGGGAGAGGAGCTGGTAGCTTTATAAAAAGAGAAAGACAGACCTAAGATAGCACATGAGAATGTTCAGCCCCTTTGCCTAGTGAGACTGTGCTGCCTTAGGACTCTGGGGAGAGTCCCCACCAGCAAGACGACTCTCACCAGACAGACCTTGGACTTCTCAGCATCCAGAACTGTAAGAAATAAATTCCATTTCTTTATAAATTACCCAGTTTCAGGCATTCTGTTATAAGCAAGAGAAAACAGACTAATACAAATCCACAACTATCAGTTTTGATAGAATTTTCAAAATACAGATATTAATTATGAAACTACTCATCTCATGATTCTGCTGTGTTCTAAGAAATGCAAAATTAGCTGTAAATTTTTAATCAAGATAAAAAATAAATCCTACCACTAAATGTTTAAGTAATGCTTGGCCCCCAGACATTTAGAAATATTATTCCTTTGATGTGCTGCTGAGACAGTATATTTTAAATATCTTAAAATTAACTTTATATTTGCTTGAATTAGGACATACTGACATCAAATTAAATTAAAAGTTTGAAAATTGGGAAACATATTTAAATGAAACTCATTTTTGTAACCTGGAAAATTTTCCTTAATATCACTATGCAATATTATATATATTAATTGGCACATTCAAAAATATTTCCAAGAATATTGTTTAATATTTTGACTTGTCATTTTTTTCTATTTATTTCTTTTTCAGTTTATTGAAGTATAACTGGCAAATAAAGTATATATATTGGATATATAATTGACAAATAGAAATTGCATATATACAATTTACAATGTGATATTCTGATATACACATACATTGTGAAATGATTGCCACAATCAGGCTAATTAATATATCTATCACCTCACATAGCTCCCATTCTTTGTTTCTTTGTTTTATGGTGAGGACATTTAAGATCTATTCTCCTAGAAAATTTCAAATATACAATACACTATTATTAATTGTGGCTAAAATTCTGTACATTGGATCCCCAAAATTTATTCATCCTGAATAAATGAAACTTTTTATTTTTTGACCAAAATCTCCCCATTTCCCCCACCCCTGTCTCCTGAAAACCACCATTCTATTCTCTGCTTCCATAACTTCAACTTCTTTCAATTCCCCATATAAGTGATATCATGTGGTATTTGTCTTTTTCTGCCTGGCTTATTTCAGGTAGCATAGTGTCCTCCAGATTCACTCACATTGTCACAAATGAAGGATTTCCTTCTTTTTTAAGGCTTAATAATATTCCATTATATTTTTTAAATCCATTCATCTGTCAATGGACATTTTGATACTATACCTTGAATATTGTGACTAATGCTGCAATGAACATAGATGCGTGGGTATCTTTTCAATATACTGAATTCATCTCCTTTGTATATATGCTCAGAAGTAGGATTGCTTGATCATATGGTGGTACTATTTTTATTTTTTTATTTTTTGAGGAACGTGCATACTTCATATTGTTTTCCAGAATGTCTGTACTAATTTAAATTCCCACCAACAGTGTACAAGCACTTATCTTTTGTCTTTTGGATAATAATCATTCTAACAGGTGTTAGGTGATATCTCATTGTGGTTTTGTTTAGAATTTCCCTGATGATTAGAGATGTTGAGCATCTTTTTATATACCTATTAGACATTTTTATATCTTCTTTTGAGAAATGTCCAATGAGGTTCTTTGCCTATTTAATAGTTACTAGTTTTCTTGCTATTGTTTTATTGAGTTCTGTCTATATATTAACTCCTTTTAAGACGTATGGTTTTCTCCCATTCCTGTTGTCTCTTCACTCTGTTAATTGTTTTCTTTGCTGTGCGGGGTCTTTCCAGTTTGTCACGGTCCCATTTGTCTATTTTTGATTGGGTGCCTGTGCTTTCGGGGTTATATCCAGAGATTTATTGCCCAGAACAAGAACTTTTTTCCTATGTTTTATTCTAGGTATTTTACAGTTTCAGGTTTTATGCTTAAATATTTAATCCATAATTTTATTATTTGCATGTTAATATCCAGTTTCCCTAATGCCATTTAGTAAAGAGACTACCCTTTTTCCGTTGTGTATTTTCAGTAGTTTTGTCAAAGATCAACTAACCATAAATGCGCAGGTCTATTTCTGAGTTCTATATTTTGTTCCATTGGTCCATATGTCTGTTTTTATGCCAGTACCCTGTTGTTTGATTATTACACTTTGTAGTGTATTTGAAACAAGGTAGTATTTAATGAAATAAGCCAATGCCTCCAGCTTTGCTTTGTGTGCTCAAGTTTGCTCTGGCTGTTTAAGATCTGTTGTGTTCACATATTAATTTTAGGATTATTTTTATTACTATGAAAATGACATTGAAATTTTTTTAGGATTTTCCTTGAATCTGTATATTGTTTCAGGTAGTATGAATATTTTACCAATATTACTTCTTGTATTCATAAACAGAACATACTTTTTCCCACTTGCTTCTGTCTTCTTTGATTTCTTTCATTAGTGTTTTCTAGTTTTCACTGTACAGATCTTTCAACTCCTTTGTTAAATTCATTCCTAAGTATCTTCTGATATTTTGTAAATGGCATTGTTTTCTTAATTTCTTTTTTAGATAGTTTTTTATTAGTGTATAAAATGCAAGTAAGATTTATAAGTTGATTTTGTATTATGCAACTTTACTGAATTATTTTTTTTTTTTAGTTCTAACAATTTTTTACTTGGTTCTTTGTGTTTTCTATATATAATATTACGTAATGGCAAACAGAGAGAATTTTACTTTTTTCTTTCTGATTTGGATGTCTTTTATTTCTTTTGCTTGCTTACTGGCTTTGGCTGGGACTTCCAGCATTATTCTGAATAAAAATGACAACTGGACATTCTTTCCTTGTTCCTGATCTCAGAGGAAAATTTTTCAGCTTGTCACACATGGCCTTTATTATGTTGAGAAACATTTCTTCTATGCCTAAATTGTTGAAATTTTTATCATGAAAGGATGTTGAATTTTTTCAAATGATTTTTTGCATGTATTGAGAAGATTATACAATTTTTGGCCTTCACTCTTTTAATGTGGTGTATCACATTTATAGATTTACATATGTTGTACCATCCTTGAATTCTAAGAATAAATTCCACTTGATTGATTATGGTGTTTTGTCCCTTAAATGTGCTGTTGAATTCAGTTTGCTAGTATTTTGTTAAATGTTTTTAGATCTATTTCCATCGGGAATATTGGCTTATAATTTTCTTATCTTGTAGTGTCCTTGTCTAGCTGGGGTATTAGGTTAAAGCTGGCCTGACAAGATGAATTTGAAGTCATTCCTCTTCTTCATCATTTTGGAAGAGTTTGACCAAGATTCATATTGATTATTCTTCAAATGTTTGGCAGAATTCACCAATGGAGCCATCAGTTCCTGGGCTTTTCTTCGTTGTAAGAATTTCTATTACTGATTCAATCCCCTTACTCATTATAGGTTTGTTTGGATTTTTTGTGTCTCCATGATTAATCTTTGATAGGCTGTCTGTCTCTAAGAATTTATTCATCTTTTTGAGTTATCCAATTTTTGGCATATAATTGTTCATAATAATCTTTTGTGATTTATTTGTGTTTCTGTGGTATCAGTTGTAATGTCGCTTCATTCATTTATAATTTCATTTATTTGAGTCTTCTGTCTTCTTTTTTAGTTGATCTAGCAAAAGTCTTGTCAAATTTATTTATGCTTCAAAATACAACTTTTCTACTGCTTTTTCTAGTCTCTATTTCTTCTGTTCCTTTTTAAATTATTTTCTTCCTTCTGCTAACTTTGAGCTTACTATGTTTTTCATTTTCTAGTTTATTGAGGTAGAAAGCTGGGTTGTTATTTGAGATTTTTCTTTTTTCACTGTAGGCATTTATCACTATAAATTACTCTTTTAAAACTGCTTTTTCTCTGCTCCAGAAGTTTTAGTAAGTTGTATTTTCACTTTCTCAAGATATTTTCTATTTCACTTTTGATTTCTTCTTTGACTCCTTGGTGTTTAGAAGCATGTTGTTTACTTCCCTATTTGTGAACATGCCTGTGTTCCTCATTATTAGTTTCTTTCATACCATTGTGATTGGAAAAGATATTTGATATGTCTTCAATCTTCTTTAATTTGTCTACCACTGTTTTATGGCCTAGATTTAATCTGTCCTGCAGAATGTTTTGTGTATGTTTTAAAAGAATGTGTATTCTGTTGTTGTTCAATGTTCTCTATATGTTTGTTAGGTCCATTGATCTGTAGTATTGTTCAAGCTTGCTGTTTCCTTATGAATTTTCTGTTTATGATATATCCATTGTTGACAGTGGGGTGGATATTTTAGTCTCATACTGTTATTGTATTGCAATCTATCTTTCCCTTCAGCTCTGTTAATATTTGCTTTGTATACTTAAGTGCTCAATTGTCAAGCACATAAATATTTAAAATTGTCATATCCTATTGATGAATTGACTTCTTTATCATTATATAATGTTTTTCTTTGTAATTTTGGCAGTTTTTTACATAAAGTCTATTTTGTCTGATACAAGTAAAGCAGCTCCTCTTAGTTTTCACTGCAAGGAATTTTTTTTTTTTTTTACCTTTATACTTTTAGCTTATGAGTGTATCCTAAAAGCTGAAGTGGGCTCTTCTAGACAGCATATAGTTGGATCTGGTTTTTCTTGTATACTTTCAGCCACTCTGTGTCTTTTGTTTGTAGATTTTAGTCCATTTACATTTAAAGTAATTATTGATAGTTAAGGATGTCCTACTGAAATTTTTAAATTGTTTTCTGGTTGTTTTGTAAATTTTTTTTTCTTTCTTCCCCTCTCTGTCTTCCTTTATGATTTGATAATTTTTGTTATGGTATGCTTCCTTTCCATTTATCTTTTGTGTATCTACAATAGGTTTTTGTATGGGGGTTATCATGAGGCTTATATAAAACATTATAGTTAAGGGATTTGTCCTGTGAAGTTTGGATTTGGTCAAGGGGCCTCACTCAAGGATCCAGAAGGCACATGTGGCCCCAAGGCTGCAGGTTCCCCATGCCTGGATCTATTTTAAGCTAATGGTGACTGAACTTCAACTTCAAACTAAAGCTCCACACCTTTGCTCTTTCCCATCAGTTTCTCTTGAGGTCACAATTTACATCTTTTTATATTGTATATTTATTAACAAATTATAGCTATAGTTATTTTTAATATCTTTGTCTTGTCATTACACTAGTGTTATAAATGACTTACAACACCACCATTATAGTATTAGGATATTCTAAATTTGACTATTTACACTTACTAGTGAGTTTTATACTTTCACATAATTCATGTTATGAATTAGCATCATTTTGTTTCATCTTGAAGATTTCCTTTAGCATTTCTTGTAAGGCAGGTATACTGGTAATGAACTCCCACACCTTTTATTTTTCTGGGAAAATCTTTATTTCTCCTTTATTTCTAAAAGACAGATTTTCCAGGTAAAGTGTTCTCAGCAGGTTTTTTTTTTTTTTCCTTCTACCACATCAAATATACCATCCCACTCTCACCTGGTCTTTAAAGATTCTTCCAAGAAATCCATGGGAAGCTTTATTAATATTCCCCTGTATGCGGCAAGGCTCTTTTCTCTTGTTTACAAAATTCTTTGTCCCACTCTCCCCTGACCTGTAGGGATTCTGCTGAAAAATCCACTGATAAACTATGTGGTGAACCCTCCTATGTGATGAGCCTCTTTTTTTCTGCTGCTTTCAAAATTCTGTCTTTTACTTTTGAAAATTTGATTATAATATTTCTAGGAAAATTTTCTTATGGTTTAGCCTGTGTGGAGGTCTTTGAGCTTTATATCTGAATGTCCATGTCTCTTCCCAGATCTGGAAGTTTTCAGACATAATTTTTCTAAATAAATTTTCTTCCCCTTTCTCTCATTCTTCTCCTTCTGGAGACTTTCTGGACTGGCTTTGGTAAGGAAAGTCCTTCACCTGTTGGGTGTCATAATGGGGGCATACTGGAATGTGTTTTGGCTCAAGGTCTGGTGGCTTGTGGTGACAAGTGCAAGGGGGGGCATATGGTCGCTCTGAGTCCAAGAAATCATAGTAGCTGTGGGTACACACGCAGTGTTGAGGGCTGGGGCTAATAACAGGGCCTGTGGCTGACTGCGGGTGCATGCATGAGAATGAAGGCCAGTGTCATGCACATATGAAGTCACAGAACTTGGGGCTGGCAGATTATGCACAGACATGCTGCTGGGGCCAACTATAATCATAACATCAGCAATGGGGCCAGCAACAGAGATTAGGGCTGGCTGCATGCTTGCACACAGATGTGGAAACAAGGGCTAGTTGCGTGCCCGCATGCAGTTGCAAAGGCCACTTGCAGGTGCAGTGGTAGGGAATGGTAGCAGCAGTCAGGGTCACCTGCATGTGCACACACAGCTGTGTGGTAAGCTGTAAGCATACTGTGGGAGCCAGGGCCAGTGGCGGAGGTTCAGACATTTTGTAGGAGTGTCTGTAGTGCTGCAATTAGTGCCAGGCCCAAGAGTCCAGGGAATTACCTTCTGGGCATGTTCCACTGTGTTTGGGGGAAGTGCAATGATGGCTCAGGGAGTTGGATTTTGAGAGGTCCTCAGCAGTAAAAGCTTCAGGGGGCCCACAGTGACCATGAAGGCTGTTGATGTTTTTAGCACCAAGGGCTGCTGAGGTTACCTCCAGAGCAGACCATGGGGACCTCAGTGGGTCCACTATATGGCTGATACTGATGGCTCTCACTCCTTTTCTTTGTTCCTAGATATCTTCAGACATTGCAGCTATGCTGCCTCTGTGATCTGGATGGGATGCAACAGAAATGAGTCCTTCGTGTAATGTCCCAAAGGCTGGAGAACCTTGTGGTTCAACCTAATCTCCTTTTCCTTGCAAGAGGAAATTACAGGCTATGGAGTTCCCTCTTGGTGCTGAGCAGTGCTAGACTGGGGATAGCATGATGCAAGCAAAAGGAAACTGTTTTCACTTTTTATGCAGTTATCCTTGCGTTTTTTTTTGCTCCTCTGCGCTGCTTCATCATCTTAACCGAATTTCTATACTGTCCCATAGATATTTTCATTCATGGATAGCTGTCTGCTATTTCTTGTGGGTAAATGAAGGTTAGAATGCTCTTTCCACCACCTCACTAATGTCTCTGTCACTGATCATTCTTCTTGATTATGGTATTGAAGCTCTCTGTGGAATTTTTCAGTGCAGTCATTGTGTTATTCGGCTCCAGAGTTTCTGTTTGGTTTTTAACCATTTCAATCTCTTTGTTGAAATTGTCAATTTTTTTTTGTTATCTCACTAATATTGTTAAATTATCTGCTTCCACTCATAGGTCTGAGTTTCAAGATAATTATTTTGAATCCTTTATTAGGAAGTTTGCAGATATCCATTTCTTTAGATCCTGTTGCTGGCGCTTTATATTTTTTTGTTCTTGGGTGGTATTTTATATATATATTTTTTAATCTATTGCCTTTCAATTACTGTCTGCTCATTTGAGAAGTATACATCTCTTTCTGTTTTTACAGACAGACTTTGGCAAGGAAAATTCTTCCCCATTTTGCCTATCCAGAGATTCTGGACTGGCCATATGGGGAAGTCTGCAGTTAGGATTCTGCTGAAATCTTCAGGGACAGGGAGCCTAGCCTAGTCCCTGAGTCAGCCACAACAGGCCTGGAACCTATATCAACTATGGTAGGCCTGGAGCTTGAGTCCATGGAGGTAGGCTGGGTAACTGGGTCTGGAGGGTAGAGTTGGAGCCTATGTCTATGGGGACTTACCTGAAGCCTGAGTCTATGAGGTCTGACCTGACACTGGAACAAGTCTTGGGTGAATGTCTACGGGGTTATGCCTGGTACTGGTTTGGGTCTGGTGTTTGCATCTGCTTGGATGAGTGTGGTTCTGAGTCCACGGAGTCTGGCATCCATGCATTTGGGTCTGGTGACTGATCTGTGGGGGTTAGTCTACAGCCTGGGTCTTCAGGGACTTACCTGGAGCATAGGTTAGCAAGGGATGGCCTGGTGCTAGAGTATATGTGGTACCTGGGAATAAAAGTGAAGGCCTAGATCCTGAGGCTACATGGATGGCCTAGTATTGGGGTGAACCTGGAGACTATGTCTGAGGGGATGAGCCTGGAGGCTGGGTTCACAGGGGTCAGCCTTAAGCCTGGGGCTGCAAAAGCCAGCCTTGTTGCTGGTGTTTACTGGATGGGCCTGGTGTTGAAGTCTATAGCACAGCCACATGTTCATATTATTCTCCTTCCCCTACAAAGAGGGTATCTCTCTTCATGTCCAAGCATATTTTGATAGAAGATTTCGTGATATCAAATTGAAAAATGATTAAAAGTTGATGCTGGCAGAGTAGAAAGAAGAAAGATCCTGTGTGCTTCCTAATTGTATTGTTCCACTGAATTATCTAACCAGAAGCCTTTCTGCTTATGAGAGATGATAAATGGTCTAATTGGTTAACCCAGTTTGAGTTTCCTGTCACTTCCAGCCAAAGTTTTATAACTGATAGGATAGTCAAACAATTTTGGGAAACACGAGATTTAACAATATTAAAGAATCTTATTTGTTTGGAGGGTTAGTTTTAGCTTTTTTTCTGTTATTTGTTTACTGCAGAACTTCGCTAAGCCTCTAATATGCTAAGGTACATATTGAATTCCCTAAGCAAAGAATAGAGTAGGCAACAATTTGCAAACTTATTTGATCATGGAATTTGTTTTCTTAGAAGGTGATTTTACTATAGACACTCCATCAAAACACATATTAAATGAATTCTAGCATTCAGAGAATCAACATTCTAACCTTAAAACACAAGAAGGGGGGAATATTAAGGCATCTAAGAGTCTAAATATGGGCCTAAAACCGGTCTTCCACTTGATAGCCACGTAGCTTAAAGCAAGTGACCTGACTTCTCTGAGTTTCTGCTTCTTTATTTGTAAATTAGGGAAAATAAAAGTATATAAGAGTACTTCTAGAATAACTAAGGTGTTGAAATTTACTGAGTAACTGAAACATACCAAGTATTCAATTGGTGATAATATTCACAATGATTGTTTTTGCCAACAGTGTTAATTATTAAAGTTATGTTTTAACATTATTGTATATTTCATTCTCCATGCTATCCCTGACTTTAAGGGAGCCAAGAAATAACACCTGCCATCTTTGTTAATTGTTTTGCTCATGCAGTATATTATAAATCTGAAATTTATTGAACCTTTGGCAAGATAGGAACAAACAATGAACAAGTTGAAAAGTTGATTTTTACTGAATTACTCATGAGTTGAATGAGAAAAATTTTGGATCTTTAGACTTATAGGGGCCACTTGAGTTATCAGGTTATAGCTATTTGTCTAGCATTCAGTGTAAAAGGTCCTGTTTTCTCTCACCAAAATAAATGGAGATGTAGATTTGACTTATGATTTCAGTTGTAGAAAAGTAGGACAGTTTCAAAAGAGTCTACTTGGCTTTCCTCAACTATGATAAATTTTTGATAACAGGCTAAGAACCCAATTTGGAAGTTACTCCAACTTCCAAGTATGTCCACATTCACAGACTGGGAAAATAAGCACAAGAACAGTGTTCTGACCCAGTGGATACATTTTAAGCCAGTGTTTAACCAAAATGCATTTTGCACTTGCTCCCCAGTTTTACCATTAGATTCTTTATGTCCCCATATATCCTCCACTGTAACTGAAGGACCTTGATGATATGTCAGGTTTCTGAGCATCAATATCAACTCACCTGCTGTGCCCAGAATATTTGAGTACTCCCCTTTCTCCACTGTACAGTTAACTGAATATATAGCCATAGATACCTTTTGTGATGGATGGGGTAATCTTCACAGTATGTACATGCCAAGGTGTTGCATGTTCTGCCTCTTTTGTCAGTTTTTTCCAGATCTAAATATGGGTTCAAGTCTGAGAACTGATGGAAGTATTGTGACATTTAATTGGTATAATCACACTCAGATTTCTGCATTTTGATTCTTGCTTTCCTATAATGGATGTTAAGCAGCACTCTCATTGGCTTACCATGTGTTTTCTCCTAGCATTACCATGTTTATATCTCCCTAGGAATTCAGTCCCAATGGGTGCCCTTCCATCCTTGCCCATCCTTATGGTAATTGCAATCTTCTGGCATCCTGTGTTAAAGTACCCCACCTGGCCTCTTTAAGTGCTCCATTGTCCCCATGTACACTGAGTACACTGAGGCCATCTCTGTGATGGCTAAGTCAGGCCTATGCTATAAAGGGGAGCAGCTTCTGTCTTTATTATGCAAATAGCCCTCTCAATAGCACAATCCTTATTACCACGGTGAGTGATATGTTCTTTGGGCTTTCCTGTGAAACATAATCCTAGGTCTCCTGGCCTAACTATACACATTCTTTCCAGTATGATCACCTCCTTGAAGCTTTTTATCTTTTTTCTACCATCTTGAAGGAAAAAAAATAGACATTTCTAACTCACCATCAGGAACCATTCTTATCCCAGGCTTCTAAAAGTCACCTTAACAGCAAGTTTGCCTTGTCACCTGGGACTCTTGTCAGGTATTACATCCTGGGTCCTCAGAAAATATCCTCAAATCAATAAGGTTTAAATATTTAGTCATATGTTTTGATCCTTTTGATGAGGTACACTTACAATTCAATCTTACAGATATTTCCCGGGCTTCTGCCAGTACATGCCAGCTAACTCTTTCATCATTTTCAGAATATAGTCTCTTTCCTCCTTTATCAGAACCAGTATATCCCCAGCTGGATCATTTTGAGATTTAGCTTAGTCATTGGCCTGGAATCCAGAAGAGTATCTGAGGGCCAGCACTGAGGAAAGCATGTATTACATAGAGGATGAGAGGCCTCTGTAATGGCCTTCTGTACAAGGGAAGTAATAGCTCTACATAGGGTGGGTGTGCTACCCTCAAACTCATAGTTTAGGGATGTCTGTAGAACTAAAATCCTTGAGAATATATATATCCAGATATTCCCCAAACCATTTTTCAGCATCCACGATTTTCTCTACTAGGAATCTTACTTTAGCCACAGCTGTGTCCACTCTTCCCCTGTAAGATGAAAGGGCTACAAAAGAGGGTCTCTGGAGCCAACACATAGTATTTAACTGTCGACCATTTGATTTTTTCATCAATTCCATATAGGCTGTGAATATATCTTGGTTATAAGCAGCCAATCCACTGTCCTGGTAGGCACTGGTTTTCCACATGTTTCAAATGCCTGAATCACTGCATCAAGTCTTCTTCTACCAGGACATTTGCTTAAGGCAGTAAAATCTTTAGCAATTCTGTCACTACATTTTTCCAGAGTCTGTCTATTTTCCACATTCCACTCCCCAGATGGGTCTTCCTTGCCATCCAGACAGTGAGTAATATAGTTCACAAAACCTCACGTTACAGCCTATATATTCTTGGTCTATTTCTGCTACAAATTCCAGTAGTTCAGAACTTCGGAGAAAAATGTTCAAAAACAGAATTTTTTCTGCAGGAAATTTTCAAGGGGAAGTACACGGAGAAGGCACAGAAATAAGAGGGAAGAGACCTCATATAGCAATGCAGATTTGACATCAATAAAAGAAGAGACAAAAAAAATGAAGAATTCAGTAGGAACTGTCTTAAACAGCAGTGCAGTTCTGAGAAAGTCTCACACAGGCTGTATAGTCCATAGCAAATCCTTAAGCTTTTGAATGAAACAGGAAAAAGACAATTTTTGCATCTTCTTCTCTTCATCTTTCATCATATCTTCTCCTTGCTTTTGTCTTATTTCAAAGTCTAAATGAATTGAAAAAAAAAGTATGTTTTACTCTTACCATTAGGGGCCTTTTATAAAGCTCTTAATTAGCTTCTCACTCTCAAAGAAGACATTTGTGTCTATAAAATATATGATCCTTCACTTGCTAACCTTAAATGGACAATGTGAATGGAGTAGAGTGGCTTCATTACTATTCTACTTCACGCAGCATAATAAATACATATTCACATCATTTTAAGTACAAAATGCATAAAAATTTTAATTACATATGAAAAGAGTTTAAGGGTTATTGTTTTAGACATTTCTTGAATGTTTTTTCCCTTTCTGATATCAGTTATTACTTTTTTATATTTTCAAACTATTATGAAGCAGAAATGAGAAAATATTATTAACATCACCCCCTACTTTTTTTTTTTAAGAATTGGGGGAAGTAAAATTATTTGTTGTTGCAGAATAAACGCATATTGACATTAAAAATGAAATCAAATACTACTACTTCTACTTACACATGCACATGAAAGTTATTGACAAAGAATAAATTCTATAATAAGGACATCTGCACTCAAATGTTTATGGCAGCACAATTCACTATTGCAAGGATGTGGAAACAACCCAAGTGCCCGTCAATCCATGCATGGATTAATAAAATATGGTATATGTATACAATGGAATACTACTGAATTATAAAAAACAACAGTGATCTAGCACCTCTTATATTTTCCTGGATAGAGCTTGAGTCCATCCTCCGAAGAGAGGTATCACAAGAATGGAAGAATAGGCACCACATGCACTCGCCATCAGATTAGCACTGTCTGATCAACACTAAGGTGCTCACACAGTAGTAATATTCTTTGGGGGTCGGGGGGTTGGGGGTGGGTAAACTCAGAACTAATGGGGGCAGTGAGCTTTGTAGCAGGGGAAAGCGTATGCCTCAAATCATGGTTTGGATGTGGTAAAGTCATAACATGTGACCAAATGTTTGTACCCCCATGATATCCTGAAATAAAAAAAAAAAAAAGAAAGTTATTGACAAAGAATAAGTTTTTAGGTACAGTATTTGTACCTAAGGTTAGTGATAACTATTTTCTTATAAATAAATTATATTGTAATTATAAATATAAATAAATCATATTTAAATTAAATATAAATATAAACACATTATATTAAAATTATAAGAATTAGGCATGTTATTAGTTAGTATAAAAGTTTGAAAATATACTCTGTGGGATGTTTCCCACAATTCTGTTCTGATAAAAATTTCAAGAACATTTTACCAAGTTTTCCAATGATTTACTTCTAATTAGTTTGAAGTAATAAGGATTTGACCAAATTTCTCTATATCACATACTGCTTATATGAGAAAATATCTAGTTTCAGAAAATGCAAATACTCAGTTACTCAGTTGGTGCAGGTTTTAAAACTATAAATCACTATTTCCCTAATTTAATAGTTTACTTAATGTAGAAGTTTCATTTTATAAGAATTTTATTTATAGAATTTCTACTTCCTTTATTTAAAAAAGCATAATTGCTGAAATAAGTAATAAAAAGTTCAACCAAAAATGGTAGTTGATGAAGAAATATGACCAGTAACACAAGAAAAGAAAAGGAAAAAATCAGTCATTAGATAGCATGGATTCATAATATAGTGTTTAGAGGCAATTCATATTTGAGTTATAATCATTTGTCCTGATTATTATTATTATTTTTTTTTTGCTATCCCAGTCCCTTCCAAATAAGAAAATGATCCAATCACATAGCCTAAGCAAATTTTTGCTTCCAGCTTACAGAATTAAGTTACCAATATTGCATTTAATTTGTTCTTACCATGGAAGATGCTCCATGTGCTGGTGAGAAGAATACATATTCTGCAGTTTTGGGGTAAAATGTTCTGTAAATGTCTGTTAGATTCATTTCTTCAAGAGCCCCATTTAAGTTCAGTGTCTTTTATTGATTTTCTGCCTCAATAATCTGTCTAGTCCTTTTATTGTTTCTGTTTTTTCATTTCTTATGTCCAATAGTTTTTGTTTTATGAATCTGGGAGCTCCTGTGTTATGTGCATATATATTCGGGATTGCTGTATCTTTTGTTGAATTTATCCCTTTATTATTATATAATGAGCAGCGTCCTTGTTGTTTTTTATTCTATTTTAAAATCTGTTTTATCTGATATAGGAATAGCTACTCCTGCTCACTTTTTATTTCCATTTGCATGGAATATACTCTTTTGAGTCAAATACTGTTTGTTTCTTTGTTTGTTTGTTTTTTAACAGAAGATGTTTGAGCTGTGTTTTTGTATCCATTATGTCAATCTATATGTTTAAGTGTGGCATTTAGAACATTTACATTCAGTGTTAATGTTGATAAGTGAGATACTGTTCCAATCAATATGTTGATTGTTATTTTGTTGCTTGGTATTCTCCTTTGTGTTTTTTTAGTTTGTGAGTTTTTACTTTTGCATGTTTTTACAGTGGTGTGTATCAGCCCCTCTTTTTGGTGTTTACAGCACTTTTGAGCATTTTTTGTAGTACAAATCTAGTGATAACAAATTCTCTTAGTATTTACTCTTCTGGGAAAGATTTATTTCTCCTTCCTTTATGATACTTAGTTTTGCAGGACAAAAAATTCTTGACTGACAGTTATTCTTTTTAAGAAGACTAAAGATAAGACCTCATCTCTTCTGGCTTATGTTTCTCCTGAGAAGTCTGCTGTTAGTCTGATGGGTTTTTCTTTGTAAGTTACTTTATGCTTGCTTTCATCTCATAGCTTGTGGAATTTTTTCTTTCGCTGTGACTTTGGCCAGACTGATGACCATGTGCCTTGGTGATGTACTATTTGCTATTTATCTTCCAGAAATTCAATGACCTTCTTTTATTTGGATGTCTAAATATCTGGCAAGATCAGGTATGTTTTCCTCCATTATTCTCTCAAATAGGTTTTCCAGATATGTTGAATTTTTTTCTCATAAATATCAGAGATACTTATGATTCTTATGTTTGGTCATTTTACCTAACCCCATATTTCTCAGAGACTTTCTTCATTTCCCTTTATTCTTTTTTCTACCTTTTTGACTGACTGGATTAATCTGAAAGCCATGTCCTCCAGCTGTGAAGTTCTTTCTTCTGCTGGGTCTAGTCTGCTATTAAAACTTTCCCCTGTATTTTGAAATCCTCTTAATGATTCCTTCATTTCCAGCAGTTCTGTTGTTTTTTTCTAAAGTATCTTTCTCTTTAGTGAATTTTTCATTCACGTCCTAAATTATTTTCTGTTTCATTATATTGATTTCAACTTTTTCATTGACCCCATTTAGCTTACTTGGAATTCATATTTTGAATTCCATATTTGGCATTTCAAAAACTTCCTTTTGGTGGGAGTCCATTGCTAGAGATCTACTGTGATGCTTTGCGGGTGTTGGGAAAGCCTATTTTTTCATACTGCCAGGGTTCTTCTCCTGTTTTCTTCTCATCTGTAACTTCTTCCCTTACCTCAAAACAGATAGCTTTGTGGTTAACCTGTTGTCCTCTGCCAGAGACTCTGTTGCTCAGTGTAGAGAGGGAGAGGTACACTGCCTGTCATCTCATGCAGATGGGTACCTGCTGCGCTCTTGCTAGCAATTTGGGTTGATTGGACCTCACATGCCTGGGAGAGTCTGAACAGGTGCCAGTGGTGATGGACTAGGTTAGGTAAGACTTCAGGGCTCTGGATGGTACGCTTGATGGACCAGATTGAGACTGAGCTGGAAAATTTGCTTTCATACATCTCTACGTTCACAAGCTGGCTATGTTAGTGATGCATGGGGTGCTCTCCTGATCCAGAGAGTGCTGAGGCAGGAGAAGGGCAGATGCACTGTGAGCCTGAAATAGGAGTATTGGATCTCTCTTGATGAGATTAGCAGAGGCATGCAGCTGTGAAACACATAATCTCCTCACACCTTCTCTTGGCAATGATAGCAATCTCTCTCCTTTAGGGTCACCAAAGTGCCCAGATTCCCGGGTCCCACCTTGGCCCAGCTGTAGCAGAGGTGATAGAGGCATCTCAACTCACTGTGTTCAAGGCTGCCAGACTGGTTGTAGATTGTGGCTGATATGGCCCAGTGGTGGAGGTGTGGTTGTGGCAGGGGCTTGCCTCCAAAGTTAGTAGACTCCTCCCAGATGGTACAGGCAGCTCAATGAGAGGGCTGTCAGTACCATCCTCCCTCAAAGGAGGTGGCATCTTTTGTCTGGGGCACAGCGAAGTGCTTGCTGTGGTTTTTTAGAGGGAACGAGTGAGCCCCAAGCTCCCTGGTAGCCTGGGTGTGATAGTCTCTCTGTCAGAAGTAGAGTGGCCACTCCCAAGTGCCCCAGCTTAAACATCCCCTGTAGAACTCCTATAGAACTATTTCTCCCTAAGAGAAACAGACTTTTAGCTGTAGCTGCCTCAGAATTAGTGGGCGGGGAATTGAGGAGAGAGGGGGAGGAGGCTCCAAATGGTGGGAAGCATCTCCACTGGGAGAGGTGCAGAAAACTTCCGCTCATGATCCAATGTCTCTCTGGTGTAGGAGAGTGTGTGTTCCACCTTTCTCTTTTTTTAAAAAAGCATTTGCAGCACTTCCCACTCCCCTTGGGGCAGCCCACCCTACAGGTCACGACTCCAGGAATACTGTCGTTTTTCTGTGTCTCCCTGTTCCTTTGTGGTTGTCACTGTTTTAGCAGGTGCTGGGGAATGTTCTTGTGGGATCCAGTGACAGAGAGACTGAGGGGCTGTGACTTTACTGGTGAGATGGAGGCATCTGACATGTGCACAGGCAATATGGCACCCACTGTCTCAGTTTGGGTCTGGTGGAATTGGGACAAAGAACCCTATGTGGGCCTACATCCCAGTGTTCTGCTCCCAAGAAGCTCTCAGTTTGCCAATGGCTGTAGCACCTGGATTTGTCAGGGTAGAGGGGCTCTCTGACAGATTAGGAGCTGGCTGACTGCCACAGGTATGAAGGGAGGAAAAGTGAATACTCCAGCTGTCCTTTCCACAGGCTCCAAATCCCTCAGGAGTTGGTCTCTGCCAAAATCTTACTGCTTCTTGTTCTGTTCCACAACTTCCTCCAAGCAATCTCCAGTAAGGGTAAGTTCTGGCAGCTTTCCCTCAGTTTTTCACCTGGGTTATTTTTTTTCACCTGAAACTTTTCCTTCTTTTCTGGGTTGATCTGGTAACCAATGCCTTACTCAGTCTTCTTGCCTTCTCCTGTCAAAATACATTTAAGAAAGAGGGGGTGAAATGTGCAGCAAATATGTTTTTGATTGCATATCCAGCTATTGTCTCTGGTAACATAAGTGTGAAATTGCAAACATTGGCTGCTCCAATAGAGGAAGGCTCTATATGAGGCTTATACTCATAAGGTTGTGTACAAGGATTTAGATGGTCATTTCATGACGCACCTTTGTATGCCTTTTGAATCAAGTAAACGTGTTACTTATTTAAAAAATTATAATTTTCTTTATATCCCAGATCCTAGCATCATTCCTAGAACATAATAAGTATCCATAAATATATATTTAATTAAAACTATGACCATGGACTAGAACATGACTCATAATTTTCTACATAATGAACATACAGAGATAGATTTCAAAATATCTCAGAAGAAAATTTTTTATTGTATTGTATTTCAAGCAAGTAATGTTTAGTAAAATAAGGGAGAAAAGTTTTAGCGGATATTATTTGTTCTCTCAGTATTCTACAAACTGGTTCCCATTTGACAACGGTAATGAATCTCTGTACAATAAAAATGTTGTAAACATCGATGTACCTTGTAATCAAACAATAAAATAGAATATCTACTTAAGTCAAGGCATACAACAGACAATGGTATACATAGATATTTTTCATAGATATTTATAATAAAATGATAAACCAACATGTAGAATTGGACAGGATTTTTGAGAGTTAGAAAATTCAATTTTTTTAAGAAACACATTTTTATTTTATTTATAATTTTATTTTAATCCTATTTTTCAATTAAAGACACAAAGAATCTACTATACATGAAGTTATTATGCATCCCTATAAAATTATCTTGCTCCTATAATCACTGTTTTAATAAAGCAAATGACACTATAAAGAAAGTTAATAGCCAACCAGTATTATATTTATTTCAAAATTATAATTTTGGAAGATATATTTTAATATAATAAACTTGACTTTTAAAATGGATTTTTGAGACCATCTAGAGAGTTCATTCACAATCTTTACCCTATTATTCATTTGCTGCTTTTCAGTTTGTGCCACACCTGCACTATTGTGCCATTTGATGAACATAATGCATTTTATATGGGACACTGATGAATTGGAATATATAACAAATGAAATTGACCTATATGATTAGTGTGTGGGAAGCTATGTTGCAGATGGTCAACTCTTCTAAAGATCACCAGAAAAACGTGTGGATGAAGTAAATCTTTGTTTACTAGACCTTCTCCAGAAATAGTGAACCCCCCTCAAGAACATCTTAATAGTGTCTAAAATCAGGAAAATTATGGAAAGATACTTATGCTATTTTAAGACTTGGATTCAGTGATTTTTAGGGTGGGGAATAGGTTGCATGGGAAGAGTTTTTGACAAGCTATATTTGACTTAGTGAACAGGGTGAAGTCATGGTCTTAAAGAAAGCTTTGATCAGCAAAGATTTGTCTTAATAAGGGAGCTATTTTTGTGATTACAGTCTTGCCTAGCACAGGAAAGCGTAATTTTTCTTTTGTTGCAGGATTGTTTAACACAGGGACAGAATGTTTGGCTTATTTCTCTATGTCACATGAGGGACAGCTAAAAAACCTGGGGCTATTTAGTATAAATGAAAAAAATAGAATTCTTAGGTTAAGGAAGAATGATGGCATTCATTAGTCTCTTAAATAAAAATCTATTGTAAAAAAAATCTACAAGAGAAATTGGGCAATTGTAGTAGTAGTTCTGAAGTAAAGTAATAGCCCCAGCTTAGTTTCTTGGTGTCCAAGAAAAGAAATATTCTAATACTGTGGAAATGTAATAACAAAATTAAATGGAGGCTTGGAGTCTCAGTGAATATCAGCAAGATGGCAGAATAGGACTCTGCATTGGTCATCCCTGCTGAAACGTCAATTTCAATAAATATTCACATGCAAAAATACCTTTATCAGAGCTAAGGAAACCAGGTGAGAGACTATGGCGTCTAGGGGTAGCACAGAAATAAGATAAGATTCATTGAAGAGGGTGGGAAGAACAGTTTTATGTTACCTGTGTTGCACCTCCCTCAACCTCAGGCAGCACAGCCTGGAGGAAGTACCCTGTGCCTGGGGAAAGGATAGGGAAGTGAACACTGGCCTTTGTCTCAGACCACAATATCAGTTCTGCTCCAATATAACCCAGTTCTAGGCAGGTCCCCTTGGTCCCACATTATAGGGCAGTAGCCACAGATTGAGTACCCAAGCCCACACTGGTGCTAGGAAGGATCTTGAAGGCCCAGGCTCCAGGCCTGCCTTGTGGACTCATTCTCTAGGACTCCCCCACTGCCAAGCTCACTGTCTCACTGCCCCAATGCTCAGCAATAGGCTGCCCTTCTCTAGCACCAGACTCAGGCCTTCCCTAATATCAGACTGACCCCCAATCCCTAATCATCAGGTCATCCCCTGAGGTCTTAGGATCCAAGCCTACCTCGGGTTTCAGACCAGCCCAGACTCAGGATAGCCCATATGGCTCCATGCATTAGGCCTGCTCCAACTCTAGGTTAGCACCGCTGATTTCAAGCACCACACCAGCGCTCACAGATACAGCCTTCAGGCCTGTCTAGTGCCAAGCCAGTCCCTTTGGCATTCTGCAGGATGGCCCCTGAAGGCTCATGCTCCAACAGACCTAAGGCCGAGTTGTGCTCCAGCAGATCTAGGTAATATGCCCATTCCAGTAGACTCCAGTGCTAGAACAGCCCCACAAATCCAGGATCCAGGGCCACCCTGTGGACTCAGGTTCCAGGTCATAACCCATGGCCCCAGGATCCAATTCAGCCCTCATGGACCTAGTCTCCAGGCCATCCCCAGTCTACCGAGGCACCAGGCCAGTTGCCATGGTTTCAGTCTCCAGTCTAGCTCCTTTGATCCCAGTCTCCATATTGGCCCTCTCAAACCCAGGCTCCATGTCTGTTCCAATACCAGACAAGAATCAGACTGAACTGATACCCATGATATTAGGCTCTAGCGGACCCAGGGTCCAGACCTGTTCCAGTAGATCCAGGGTCCAGGCTTGTTCTAGTAGACCCTGCTACCAGGCCATCCTCTATGGATGGAAGCTCTGGGACAACTCCTGCAGAACCAGGCTCCAGGATAACCCCTGTGGATACAGGACCCAGGTCAGCTCCCTCAGGCTCAGGCTCTAGATCCTGCTCATCATCGGGTCAGCTTCTGTGGATGCAGGCTTCAGGCTAGTTTCTGTGAATCCAGGCTCTAGGCACAAATTTATGGACCAAAGCACCAGGCTTGCAATCTGCTGACCTAGGAACCAGGCCACTTTGCCCTGCCCTTCAGCAAAATCCTAGCAAACTGAATTCAACAGTACATTTAAAGGGTTATTCATCATGATCATTCAACATGATTTTTGCAGGGATTGAAGGATGGTTCAACATACCCAAATCAAGAAATGTGATACACCACATTAACATAATGAAGGACAAAAATATATGATCATCTCAACAGATAGAGCAAAAGCATGGAAAAAATCAACATTTTTTCATGGTAAAAATGCTCAAAAAATTAGAAATAGCAGGAATGTACTTCAACACAGTAACTGTCATATGGGACAAGCCCACACCTAATATTATAGTCAATAGTGAAAAGTTAAAAACTTTTCCTCTAAGATCAGGAACAAGACAAAGGGGTGTACTTTAGCCACTGCTGTTTAACACAGTACTAGAATTCCTAGCCAGAGTAATTATGCAACAGAAAGAAATAAAAGGCATCCAAATAGGAAAGGAAGAAGTAAAATTATCTCTGTATACAGGCAAAATGATCTTACATATAAAAATTCCTAAAGGCTTCACAAAAAAAACTGTTAGAACTAGTAAACAAATCTGGTAAAATTATAAGATACAAAATCAATATACTAAAAGTAATAGTGTTTCCATACAATAACAAATAACTATCTAAAAAAAAAACCAAGAAAATAATCCATTTATAATAACCAAAATTTAGGAATAAATGTATCCAAGGAAGGAAAAGATCTGTACACTGAATACTATAGAACATTGGTGGAATAAAAAAGTTTTGAAGAAGACATACATAAATGAAAAGCTATATTGTGTTCATGAATTAAAAGAATTGATATGGTTAAAATTTCTATACTACCCAAAGCAATCTACAAATTCAATGCAATCTCTATCAAAATTTTCTGACATTTTTCACAGAAATAGAAAAATATCTACCAAAATTTATATGGAACCACAAAAGACCCTGACTAACCAAAGCAGTCTTGAGTAAAATAATATAGCTGGAGGCATCACAGTACCTGACTTCAAGATATATTAAGAAGCTCTAGTAATTAAAACATCACAATGCTGGCATAAAAAAGAGACATACCATCCAAAGGAACAGAATAGAAAGCCCAGAAATAAATCCATTAATTTATAGACAATCAATTTTCAACAGAGTTGCCAAAAATGTACGATGATTAAAGGATAGTCTCTTCAATAAATGGTGTTGGAAAAACTGTATATCCACACACAGAACAATAAAATTAGACTCTCATCTCACACCATATACAAAAATTAACCAAAATTGGTTAAAGATTTAAATGTAAGTCCTGAAACTGTAAAAGTACTAAAAGAAAACAGGGGATTAATCTGCACTACATTGGTCTGGGCAATGATTGTTTGTATATGACTTTAAAAGCACAGGTAACAGGCCGGGTGTGGTGGCTCACGCCTGTAATCTTAGCACTCTGGGAGGCCGAGGCAGGTGGATTGTTTGAGCTCAGGATTTCGAGACCAGCCTGAGCAAGAACGAGACCCCATCTCTACTAAAAAAGTAGAAAGAAATTAGCTGGACAGCTAAAAATATATGTAGTAAAAATAAGCTGGGCATGGTGGTACATGCCTGTAGTCCCAGCTACTTAGGGGGCTGAAGTAGGAGGATTGCTTGAGCTCAGGAGTTTGAGGTTGCTGTGAGCTAGCCTGACACCACGGCACTCTACTCCGGGCAACAGAGTGAGAACTCTGTCTCAAAAAAAAAAAAAAAACACATTATAAAAAGAAAAAACAAAAAGCAGAGACAACAGAATCAAAAATAAGATAATGGGATTTAATCAAACTAAAAAGCCCATCCAAGGAAACATTCAACAGAGTAAAGAGGCGTCCTACAGAATGGGAGAAAATATTTACAAACCACACATGTGATAAGGGGTTAATATCGAAAATATATAAAGGACTCAAGCAACATAATAACAGGGCAACAAATAACCCAATTAAAAAATGAGAAAAGGACCTGAATAGACATCTCAAAAGGAGATATACAAATGCACAATTATTATATGAAAAAAATGAAAACATGACTAACTATCAGGGAAGTGCTAATTAGAACCACAATGACATATCAAATCATACTTATTACAATGTCTATTATCCAAAAAATGAAAGATAAATGTTGGTAAGTATATTGAAAAATTGAAACCCTTATATACTGTTGGTGGGAACGCAGATCAATACAGCCATTATCAAAAATAAAATGGTAGCTCCTCAAAAAATTAAAAATAGAACTACTCTTTGATCTGACAATCCCACTACTGGGTATACATCCAAAGGAAATGAAATTATGTCAAAAATATATCTGAATTCTCATATTTATTGCAGCACTATTCGTAATAGCCAAAATATGGAATCTGAGTATGTGTTCATCAATGGATAAATGGATAAGGAAAATATGGTATATGCAATGAAATACTATTTATCCTTAAAAAGAAATCCTGTCATTTGCAACAACATGGATGAAACTGAGAGACATTATGTTGAGAGAAATAGCCACGCGAGAAAGACAACTACTATGTTATTTTTTCATATGTGGAATCTAAAAAAGTTGAATTCATGAAAGTAGAGAGTGGGACGGTGGTGAATTTTATAAATGTATTATTTATATAGTGTAAATATAATATTTAAATCAAAAATAAGTTTTTCAATCATTGTGTTTGTTTTATTTTCCATAGAATTTAATATAGTATTAAATATTTACAGAATTCAGCATTTAGTTGGCTCTTGGATCTGACTTTTTTTCCGAAAAAATTTTTTTTCCCTGCAGGAAAAATATACTTGATACCTTTTTATATCGGAATTTCTGACATGCCAGGTGGCATGTCCTCCGTGGGGATCTAGTTTTCTTCGGTCTATAAGAAAAAACATTTGGTTGAAGTAAAAACACTTGAAGACTGATCTCTGCTTTTCCAATTATTTCTAGCTTTGTGAACTGTAAGAAATAATTGCTCTCAATGACTCACTACTAAAATTATTCTAAAAAGATGAGAAAGATTATGTAACATGTTTGAAACATTATTATCAACAAAAACACAACTTGTAGGGGAGCTAATATCATCTGTCTTCTTCATATTTTACTTTTTTTTTTTTTTTTTTTGAGACAGAGTCTCACTCTCTTGCCTGGTGCGAGTGCCGTGGCGTCAGCCTAGCTCACAGCAACCTCAAACTCCTGGACTCAAGCAATCCTACTGTCTCAGCCTCCCAAGTAGCTGGGACTACAGGCATGTGCCACCATGCCCGGCTAATTTTTTCTATATATATTTTT
>CAUYSK010078456.1:0-58915 GCA_963575035.1 Avahi laniger | reverse complement strand
GGTAAGCCTGCCCTCAAGCTCCACAAATGCTGTTAGCAGGGATCAAAGTTCTATTGTCTGCTTGCGTGCAAAGCTGCCAAGGAGGGGCTGAAATGGTCCCCCTCAGCTGAAAAGTCTGCATGTGGCGGGTGGGGCTGTCTGAGACTGGCACTCTGGAGCAGACCTAACTCCTTTCCATCCTCCCCTATTCTGTGGTTTCTCCTAGGCGTCTGGAGATGCCTCCATGTGATGGCTAAATTGTCTCTCTGGGCACCCACGGGTAGGGAAGGGGAAGGCGAGAATGGAGCAATACGGCACCGGCCGATGGGCTCGGGTCTGCGCTTGAGTCCTTCCCCGAGGAAGCTGGGAGCCTTGTGCCTTGTCCTTAAGAGGCTCACTGCTGACTGGTGGCAACCATCTCTGGGCTGGTGTTGGCAGGTCTTTCCAACCACTCAGAAGCCCACCAGCAGTCCGAAATGCAAGGGAGGGGAAAGTTAACTGCTCCACCTACCCTTATCGCTGGTCTCCAAGCCTCTCGGGGTTAGACCCTGCCAACGCCTTTCTCCTTCCAGTTCTACTCCACAACGTCCTACCTGGCATTTAACACATTTGTAATTTTATATTTATGTGTGTGTTTGTTCGATTAAGCTCTGGTTCTCCACTACAGCTCAAGAGGGCGCAGACTCTGTTACTTTTTATTGAGATTGTAGTTATTTTATCTAGCACACCCCTAGCACATCATGTTCCAAGAGTAACTATTGACAGCATAAACTCTTCAACATAAAATTCAGATAGGCTCTCTAGGCTTTGGCCACGTGTAGACAGTCTGGCCAAGACTTATTGTGTAATCAGCTATTTCTTTGCAAAGTACCAAATGGAAGCTCTAGTGAGAGCCTGGCAGTTGCTCCTCCAGGTGCCAGGTGCCACTTCTTAAAGAGTAACTCTTAGGAAGTTTTAACAGTTTTGTTCTTTATGAAAAATAACACACAAACACATACACACACACCCCAAAAAAGAGAAAAGCAACAACTGCTAGTACTGGTGCGGAACAGGAACAGAAAGTGAAGTAGTCTAATGCCTTCCTCTTTCTTGAGGGATACATGCTATGAGTGTAGTCATGAATTGGAAGGTAAATAATAGCTGACATCCATGGAACTCTGACTACAGGCAAGGCTTGTACTGGTGCTCACATACGTTTTCTCTAAACAAACCTATTTTTATCCTCCCTTTCAGATGGAGGAAATCTACCCAAGGTCACACAAGCAGTAATGCAGAGAGAAGATCTGAGGCCACATTATCAAACTCATTTCGGAGCCTGAACTCTTAATCATTATCTTTATTGCCTCTCCTGGAGAGGTCCAGAGCACACCCTTAGCAGAAATCAAGAAGGGTCTGCACTCACAGACTGGACAATATCTCTGCATAGGGAGACAGTCGTGCTCTTAATCTAAAACTTTGAGTTTGAATTGAGACTTTACTCAACTAAAAATAGCTGAATAGCCTGCCTTTTGTTTCTTCCCTTTCCATTATATTTTCCACTTTGACACATTTCTTAAATACAGATTGATCATCTGTCTCCCAGGTTCATGAATATTCACATGGTTTCTCTTTGTTTATAAGAATATGACAGACCACCCAGCCTAGCCTCACGGTCTAGCCCAGGCTCTGTCACCACTTACCTCCACCACATCCTTCACATAGGACCCCTAAGCGATCTCTTGCAAGCCCAGGACTTGTCTGCTTCCCTTCCCTGATTTGATTCTCCCATCTTGAAATCCCAGTCATCCACAGAAGCCAGGTCAACTTAAGGAACAAATCATGTATAGAGTGACAACAGATATTACTATTACAGGTGGAGCATCCCTAATCCAAAAATCTGAAATCCAAAATGGCTCTAACTCCAAAACTTTTTGAGTACCAGCATGACATCACAGGTGGACAATTCCACACTTGACCTCATGTGACAAGTCACAGTAAAAACACAGACATATAACACACAGTTTATTCAATGTGCCCAAAGGAAAAATAAAATCACCTTCAAGCAATATGTATAAGGTGTATATGAAACATAAATGAATTTCATGTTTAGACTTTGGTCCCATCCCCAAGATATCTCATGGATATGAAAATATTCTAAAATCCAAAAAAAATCGTAAATCCAAAACACTTCTGGTCACAAGCATTTCGGATTAGGGATACTCAAACTATATTTTAAAAATAATTCCAAATGTTAAGTTCCATAATATTCAAGTAAGGTGGAGGAAAGATTAATTGAAAAAGTCTCAGCCTTTAATAAACATGTGATCGGTAAGGTTTTCAATAGTAGATTCAAATTCAGTTTCAAATTAAGAGAGAATATTTAATATCACCTCTAGTGGCTTGTGTTTTTCTCAGGAACTCTAAATCTACCAGAAGCCCTTTGCAGCAGTTTTCTCAAAGTGTAACAAATTCTACTTTGTATATCATCTCGTGTTTAATTATAAGGATTTGAATTTTCAGCGCCAATTAATCAGTAATTAGATAGTACTGTACCAAAATAAATTAAACAAAGATGAAAACAAAAACACAACTCAGCACAAGGCCATATCATCTGGTAGCATTTCATGTAGCATGATTAAAATACTCCCTGAGAAATATAGGTTAACTGAGTCATTAGCCATGTATTCCTTTGACTTTGTTGTTGTTGTTGTTAATGACTTTAATGCCAATGGGAAACTTAAAGGAAATCCAAGTAGAAAAACACTCTGATTATACTAATGTTTATTCCTCTTTCCATTCTTCACTGGAAATCTCTTTATGATGCTCAGTAATTATTTTGAAATGTAGCGGTAGATTTTGGCAATGCAAAATAAATGCATATTTTATAATGATTCATTCTCCATTGATTGTCATATGAAAAAGCCACATAAACCAGTATTTGATTTAATCATCAATTAGACCTCAAAAACAAAATGTTCACCTTCGGTGTGAAAAATGAAAAAAGATGCAAAGCAGATCGAGGGAGGAACAAAAAGGTCCCTAAAGCCAAGATGTAGTGGAGGAAAAAGGCATAACTGTATAGCCGGTCATTTTAGGAATGAGAGGAAGGGCAAGAGGACCTTCTCACTACAAAGTCATGCCATTTCCCTGTACCAGGTGCATGGGCCACTTTTCCTGGTTCTTAAACCTTTGGGTAGTAAGATAAAAAAAGAAGACTGACAGTTGGAAAGAGAAGTGAGCAGCTCCTATAACTCAGTCTTGGAAGAGGTGAGGGCAGTGGCCTGCTCAGGTGTGCCCCGCTCTGGGTGATCCTGGCAGCTGGGCTCTGGGGGAGGCGGACAGTCGGCAGAGCTCCAGGGCCTGTTAGCAGGATATAGAGCAAGCCTTTCTCCTTCAAGGCCCCCATCTTATCCCTTCCCCTGTGACTATCACCACATCAGGAGTTTGAACCAGCAAAACACTCAAAATTACCGGAAGGTGCTTTGCACTGTTTCCCTGGTGCTGTTTCAAGAGACTTTGCTTCTGTAAGAAACTGGCATCACCTTTACTCCCAAGTGCAGGGTTCTTGTAAATGTGAATATTGTAAAATCTTTAAATGAGCTGCCAAATGAATGAGGATGGTTTTTTTTTCTCTACGTGTATGAAAGTGTCTTGAAAACTTCTGTAGAGTGAATTTCATTGTACGCTCTCAGGCTTGCTTTATAGACGTATTTTAATTGTCAGCCTCTGAAACAAGTAATTTGTCTTTTGATGGAAAAATTTGCTGAGAAAGAGCATAACATGCTTTGAGAAGAATTACAGAAGAATATTTCATAGATTTCCGTCTTTTGGTATCCCGGACTGAAAGAGTAAGCTTTGCTTCATAATTTAGTATCATGGTGGCCATCAGAGGACCAAACTGTAATAATTTTTGCAACTTCATGATAAAATTAATTGAGCAGCTCCCTAAATTGGGAACCATTTGATTTTTCTCCAATTTAAGAATTTCTTTTCCCACTGTGTTGTGAAGCCACGCTGTAAAGTTTCCATCTCTAAGAGTTCATTGCTTTTACAAATTATACTGCACACCTGTGAATGAAAGCTGCATTGTCAAAGTGACAATTCATTTGTGGATATGGCTTATTAATCCTCTGTTGTGCTTCTTCACCTGTTCTCTAATTTGAAAATGTTCATCTCTCAGGAGGTGGTACAATTTATTTGATGTCAATGTACCACATAAATTTTTTCTCTCAATTTTAACGTTATTGAAATAAGCTGAAAATAAGCTGACTCCAGTCACCGTGATCATTATCTTACCAACTTTTATTCAGGGCCAACTGGCCAAAATTAATGAACCAGAGCAACCTTTTCATCTCAGTGAATGATTACCCGTGTCTCTTCACTGTGACGGCGTGGTACCTATTTTTCCTGTAGTCGGGTGTGGTTAAAAAAAACTGGAGCTTAAACACCCCTGATTGCATGTCTCCTCCAGTCTCACCCGTCTCGGTCAGTGGCTCTGTTAGTGCTCCAGCCAACACCTGGAACCACCCGGGATCACTCCCTTTTGCTCTGCTCCCACACCCAGTGCATGGGCCAGTCCTCCTGGGTCGCCTGCCACCGGTCCCACCCCAGCCCAAGCCGCCGATTCCCCTCCTGGACTCCTAGCAATCATCTCCCAGCTGTCCTCCGAGCTTTTATTCTGCTTCCCTAAAATCCATTCTCCATATAGCAGCTCAGGTAATGATATTACAAATATTAATCATATTACTTCACCAGGCCTGCTTAAAGCCGTCCAGTGACTTCCCATTGCACTTAGAATAAACTAAAAATACGTTTTATGGCCCAGGACCCCGTATGAACAGCCCTGCACGGCTCTCCCCTTCTTACACTCTCGGGTCGTCCTTCAAACACCCACGCGGTCCCCTGCCCTCGCCTTTCCACAGCTGCTGCTTCTGCTTGGAGTGCACTTCGCTGCCCCGCAGGACTGACTCTCACAGCCTACCTCGGAGAAACATTTCCTGGCCACCCGAAGTGCAGCGCCCCCGCAGTCGACGCCCTGTCAACCTGTTTGACCTTCACAGCACTTGTCACTATCAAAAATGATTTTCTTCCATTTGGCTTATTTGTTCACTGATCATTGTGTTTCTTCCCACCAGCCGCTAAGCTCCGCAAAGGCAGGAATCTTGTCTGCCGTTCACCACGTATCACTTGTACCCGGAACAGGGTCTGGCCCGTTAGCACACTCTCAATAAGTACTTGTTAGATGAATGGTGGATGAAGGAATCCTTGTCTTCCTAATACTGTATGACTTTGCATCACTTAACCTCTTGGACTTCAGCTTCCTCATCTATAAAATAAAGCTAACAGAGCATTGGATGTCCATGGGATAAGTGAAAGGAGCAAACGTGTATGGCAGCGTGTGGGACTTTGCTTGGCCCACAGCACGGGCACGATGGACACAGTCACCAGTTTCTCTCCCTGTTTTACAGGAAATCTTCAGAGGAACTGGACATGGACAAGGTGACAGCAGCAATGGTACTGACCAGCTTGTCAACCAGCCCTTTGGTCCGAAGCCCTCCTGTGCGGCCGAATGGTAAGCCTGGGATGTGAGGTTTGGGGAACGGCTCCTTGATTCCAAGAGCAGGGCCTCTCTTTGAGAAGTTGCATTCCTGTCAAACACAACGAACAATTAACCCCACCCATTAGCAGGAAGCAAGGGGAAATGTGGAAGAAATGGAGACCCCAGAGCTGTCAGCCTCCTCCTCATCTTCCCAGAGAGCCCACTACATCTCATTCATACATCCATCCATTCAGCTCATGTTTTTTGAGTTCCATTACTTGTTTTCTTCCTTTCTAGAACACATATTTGCAATACCTGTATTCCTTTTTCCCAGGTAAATGGAGATAGATGTAATGAAATTCTTTTCCTTAGCATTATTTCTGTTTGGGAAGGTAGTTGGATCAAAGAACTCTCATAAGATTTAATATTTTTTAAAAGCATTATCCTAGACTCCTTAATCAAATAGAATTATTTAATCCATTCATTCAATATATATTTACTAGGTACCAGCTAGGTGATTTGAATACATCATTGAAAAACAGTATCCACACTCCCAGGTAGTGTACAATCTCTTTAGGAAAAAAAGACTATCAGTGTTAGCCATGGCAATGGCTAGCATTTATTGAACCCTTACTATGTGCCAAGTACTATGCATGTTTTATCTCCTGTAATTCCCACAACTCTGTGAGATGTTATTATCCCTGTTTCACAGATGCATAAACTGAGGCTCATAGAGATTAATTGGCCCATAAATGGCAGAACTGAAATTCTACTCCACCTTTCTGATTCCAGATCTGTTCTCTTGATGCTGATATAACATGGCCTCATATAATCCAGTATGATAAGTCAGGAGGGCAGGCAGTAGGAGATTAAGTTAGAGAGACTGGCAGAAGATCAGGAGGGGTTATGTTTGCCTGGCTAGGAGTTTGGACTTTATTCTGAGGCTGTGGGAGAACTATTACAGTAACACCAGCACTGGAAAGTTACAGTTAGGCCTACCAACAAGAACAACAGCAGCAGACAAAGCATTGATGGTCACAATGGGGGTGAATGGGACATAATGGAGAAATGTGAAGAAGGTAGAATCAACAGGACTTGGTGATGGACAGAGAGGATGAAGGAGAAGGTGTGTCAAGGGTGACTTCCAGTGCTTCAGCAAGGGGACACCATTGCCTGAGACAGGAAACTAAGGCATGGGGCAAGATGCGGGCTTGAAGAACACAACAGGACCAGTTGGAAACACGTTAAGTAGGCAGTTCCTGAGGATCATTCAAGGGGCAGCCTCTGGTGGAGACTTGGGTGCAGCCTGGAAGAGAGATCTGGGTTGACAGTACAGAATGGGAAGGCAACATTTTGAAGCCATGAGAGTAAATGAGATCACCCTGAGAGAGTTGTGTAGAAGCCCAGTGTGAAGACAGGTGGCCAAGAGGGAAGCAGTGAATCTCACCATCACGTAAGAGATTGGCAGAGGAAAAAGACCCCAGGAGTATCCTGAGGGGTGACCAGAGAGGTAGAAGACAACTAACAGAGTGTTGTTTCATGGAAGCCAAGGGCAAAGCATGTTTGAAGGAGAGGCATCTGATGCTTCAGAAGGTCATGCATGAAAAGGACTGAATTTTGCATCAAAAAAGAAGGTCACTGGTGGCCTTGGCGAGGGCATTCACAAAGGACTCCCCATGGAAGGAAGCCAGATTGCAGTTCACTGAAATGTAATGCACTGAGACCACTGAATGAGACTTGCAGCAATGGAAACCTTCTCTCAAAAACCGGCATGGTCAATTATGAGATAGAGCCACAGTTCACACACAATTTGGCTGTAAGCATGAGATGTTAAGATACATTTGTTGAATATCCAGTGAGTCCTCACCAAAACTTACTCCTGCCTCATTATAAGTGGTAAGAATGACCAAGATGCTGGGAATTCAAATGGTTGTCATGAATCAGTAGTACTCAGCAACATGATTCACCAACAAACTGGGGTGACGCCACCTCTTCACATAGCACCAGACGAGGAGATCTTGGTGAGCCTGACCACTCCTATTCGATGACCTACTGTGAGGGTTTCTTGGCAAACAGATGTTCTGAATTACCTTCCTCAGCTTGGCAATGCTGCTAAAGTAGGCTTACGTAAAACCAAAACTGAAGGCACCCCCAAAACATACTGTAGGAAAAAGGAATTGCAGAAATTCCATGGGATCCTTAAAGGAACAAAAAAAAAAAAGTATACTTTAAATTAATCATTGTTTTTAGCATTGGATTCTTTTTTAAATTGAGAACATTTTTAGTGCTCCTTTGTATTTAAAGGTCAGAATTAAAATAAACATTTTGGTTCTTCAGTGCAAACTTTTGTTAGCACGCTAATAAAGTAATTCTGTATTCATTTATGGTTTAAAAAATAACTACTCAATAACCCTAAATTGTCTGCTCTCATTTAGTCTGTAACAGGAAGCAAATTCTGAGATAGGGAAAACAACTTATAATAATGAAGGCATTTTTTTTTTTTAGGAATAAAAGATTTCCTTCAGAATTATTGTATATCAGTGAATTTGGGGGAACTGTTGTTATCCTTTTCTGTGCCTGAGAGGGATCATTCTGTCAGGATGTGGATCTGCGAAGAGAGTGAGAGTCTGGCAGTACCTGTCTGCATTCTTGGCAAATACTTGTTTAATACAAGGAGACTCTATCCCCTAAGAATATTGTGAATTGGTCCTGACTTTTTTCTGAAAAATTTATTTCTATAACACCTAGTCCTTCTGATTAAATAGTGTTTCTAAAGGAAATGTCATTCACAAGACAGTCAGCAAATTAACTTTTGGCATTGACACGAAGCCATGTAACCACAATGTAATAATAGTTGGTTCTCAAAATAAATTCAGTTTCTCACACTTACCATGATTATATATCTAGCACCATGAACTTTATTTTATTTTACAAGTGCATGCTCGCCTGGGCCTGCCAAGTGAGTTTTTGACACAAGTAATATCACCTAAGGCCTTACATTAGGCTCCTCTTGAAGTCCTGTTGTACTGGATGGAGCTTTCTTGTTTGTAATAGGCAGCTCTGGCCGGCGAGTGGATCAGTCTCTCTAGACTGCAGGGAGCAAGATGGTAATTTGGTTTTGTTGATGCTGGCAAGGCATGAGCCTGCATAAATGGCCATTTGATTCTAAAAGAACCTTGCAGTAATGAGATGGGTAGCTTAGTTCTATTTCAACTTAAAACTTCACTCCTCTCACTTAACTTTTTGCTTGACATAGTTGAGGAATATGGTAGAAATCTATAATTAGGTGAAGATAGTTAAAGAATTTCTCCCTGAATGCTAGTCTACCGATTGTCTTCATTACTAATTATACGGACGTTAACTATTTTTTTAATGAGGTATTTTGGGATTTTTTTCCCTCCTTGTAGTTAGACTGTAGTTCTAATATATTCAAAATGCACATAAATATGGAGGAGAAATTATCCAAGAAGAAAGTAGAATTTACACAAATGCTAATTAAGATTGTGCATCTTGAAAGGTAAAGCAAATCTTCAGTGATTAAAAGAATACCCAGAAGACATTCTAACTGGGCAAAAATCTCTCTACATGAGCAAACATTTCATAATGTTTTTCATCACAAGTGGAAAGGTAAAATCTAACACCAGTCTTGTCGGTAATTATTGGTAATAAATTCTTATCCTATCCCAGCTTTGTAAGAGAGAAGGGAGGATGTTCACAACCCAGGGCCTGCATGCACTGAGGGAAGAGGGCCAGCTCAGGCCTCGGGTCCACCAGGTATACTTACTAGTCACCTGGCAAGTCACTTCCTGCTGCCTCAGCGTCCTCATCTGTAAAATGGGCATGATACTCCTTACTCTGAGAAAGAGATGTTGTGAGCATACTTGAGATCATGCAAATGAGCTTTGTAAGATATAAAACACTCACAAAATGTAAGGCACTGTTATTTGTTATAATAAGCAGGATGGGAAAGGGCTTTAGATAACTATCCAGAAATTATTTCTCTTAGATTCTTATAGCTTAGACTAAATTCCTATAAATATATTCTAAGAATTACAGTCCTATAAGAAATGCCTTTAAAAAAAAAAAAGTTTGAAATTAGAAGGGTAGGAGCTGAGAGGAAACTCCATGACCAATTTGGGAGAATACTGCAAACAGTATTCCTCTCTTAGAGATACTGTAGTCACCAAACCCGGAGCTCCTCAAACTTAGTGAACAAGAAAAATCTATTTTTTCCCTTTGTTTCGTATAATCCCCACTCTCATTCCAAGGAACTAGTGTTGCACAATATAACACACATGAGAAAACTCTTAGAAAAACCTATTATCATGTGGTTAAAATAACTAAATGTTTATAAACTGTGATGTGACTTTTGGGAGGGGGGTGTATAAATAGAATAAATACTTACAGACCCAGCTGTTGCAAATTATCGAGCGGGCTGCGGGTGGTTGGACTGGAATAGAATCGAGGTTCCCGTTCCCCCTTGTGTCTGTGCACGCAGAGGGCCTCAGCGGATCCTGGAAGGAGGCGGGCTGCGTGCCTTCCAGCACGAGCAGCAGCGGCTACTGGAGCTGGAGCGCCCCCAGCGACCAGTCCAACCCGTCCACGCCGTCGCCGCCGCTGTCGGCCGACAGCTTCAAGCCCTTCCGCAGCCCCGCGCAGCCGGACGACGGCATCGACGAGTCGGAGGCCAGCAACCTGCTCTTTGACGAGCCCATTCCCAGGAAAAGAAAGGTTGGTGTGTCGGGCGCCGGTTTTCTGTTTTGAGTTGCGTGCAGGTGCTTTCTGTCCCCTTTGAAGGGCCTGTGTGAGCTCAGGAAGGGCTCCTGCGACCCGCGCCCCCTTTCCTTAAAGAGAAGCAGCCTACGCTCCCCCTGAATGTTCTTTGAAATTTCAAAGTAAATTGTCATGATTAAAGACAATTAAACGTGGCTAAAGTACTGATATGTTTCCTCAGAGTACATACATGCCCCATCCTCTGGTTAAACATTGCTAACCCAAGACTCAACCAGTGTTTGAAGTTAGAAAATTGGACTTTAGGCTTGGTTTGGTATTAACTCAGTCTCTTTGTGGGACTTATTTTTTTCATATGTGAAATGTAATTAATATCTTTTTCTCTTTTCTGCTTTAAGCAGCCCTGAAGGGTTATTGGGAAGAATATTTTGTATCTCATTTTTATACAACCATATGTAAAATATACATGAAAGTTGACATATATGTCCATACTTACATATAGAAAATTGCATATTTACTAAATAAAAAGGACAGCTAATTAATTGAGTTAATAAATTAATTGATTGCACTTTTATTTAATCCTCCCAGCAGTTCTGTGCAGTAAGTATTGTATTTCCATCTTGATATGAGCAAATTGAGAACCAGGGAGAGTGTACATTTAACTGGCCCCTATCAGGCAGGTTAAAAAGGGCTAGAGCCACCATTCAGACCAGATCTGCCTGAACTAAAGCTCATGTTCTTTTCATTCTCCTCAGGTGTATTTAAATTACTATGTTCACTGACAATTTTTCAAAAACATTTTTTTTTTTTTTTTGAGACAAAGTCTCACTCTGTTGCCTGGCTAGAGTGCCATGGCGTCAGCCTCCCTCACAGCAACCTCAGACTCCTGGGCTCAAGCAATCCTTCTGCCTCAGCCTCCTGAGTAGCTGGGACTACAGCCGTGCGCTACCATGCCTGGCTAATTTTTTCCATATATATTTTTTTAGTTGTCCAGATAATTTCTTTCTATCTTTAGTAGAGACGAGGTCTTGCTCTTGCTCAGGCTGGTCTCGAACTCCTGACCTTTGAGCGATCCACCCACCTCGGCCTCCCAGAGTGCTAGGATTACAGGTGTGAGCCACTGCGCCCAGCCCAAAAACATTTTTATTTTATACAATAAAAGCAACACTGCCACTAAATCTAGAAGATATTTTGGCATTATTTTAAACAAAAACAAAACTTATTTTATATATTAGTTTTTAAATTTTCTATTGGTAGCCTCATTATTAATGACTATTCACAAATAAAAATCCAGTGCAAAGCCCTGAGGACTGCAATGCAACCTTTTTTTCTTCCCCCAGTTCATTTTAAAGAGGAAAACTAAAAGATCGATCCAACACCTTCCCTCCCTGCATCTCTCAGCATCACTCAGCATGTGTAACTGTGGAGGTGCTACAGGCATTGTCCTCCTGGATGTGTCCATGGGAATAAGGGCCAACATTTTTTGTCCAGAGAAGAAGACATTAATGTAGTCCACTGCCCTTCCCAGAGGCAGTGACCTGAAGAGTTGCTGTTTCACACCAGATCATCGTGCAGAGGGGCTGGAGTTATTCTGGCATCCTGTGGGTGCCCAGGGATGCTGCCCAATCAGGGAGAGAGGTTGGCACTTGTATCGGTGGGTACCTGCAGGCGGGACAGCAGTGTGGACCTGAAGTCTTATCCTGTTGCTTCAGGCTGCAGAGACTTTATCTCTGGGGTTATCTGAATGTGTAGTCCTGATTCTCGCCAAGCATGGCCCAGTGTTGTGGCAAGGACTCACATCATAGGCAACCCCAATGTTTTTAAGGTACATTGCTGAAAAACTGTCACAGCCCTGCATTTTTAATGTAGCAGCTGAGCCCAAAATCACACTCTTGTATTACAATTAGGTTGCATTAGTCAGCCTCGTTAAAGGTCCACAGGCTTTAACTAAATTAGGAGATAGGCTAGTCACCAAAGGAAAAAAAGTGGCATTTATTTGAAGGGCACAGTTCTACTCCACAAGAGCTGGATAGTAGGAATGAATGAATGAATAAGAACTGTGTTTATCCTTCCTTCTTTATGACTTCTCTTTTGTTCAGGCTCTGGACTTCCCAAGAGTGATACCAGTAGGGTGAAGCTCATGGCTACTAATTTTTAGTGCATGATTTGTACAGAGACCAAGTTGTTGCCTTGGTCTTTTGAACTTAAAGTTACTTTGAATAGTGAAAATAACAAGAAAGTGAGACTGTTGCTAATCAGTTTTTATTTATTATTAATAAGTGAACCAATATTTACTGAGCATCAGGCAAAATGCTTATTGCCCTAAGAGTATGGTATAGCTCCTTCCTTTAAGGCCTGTCAAGTGGGGTGGGTGGAGACTGATGTGTACAGAGGCAACGATAATTGTGAGTGACAAGTGCTGTGTCCATGATGCGGTAGAACACAGTGACCAAAATACAGTTATTTTAGAGTTCTTTAAAAAATCATGTTTCAGAATATTTCTAAGAGTTAATTTGCTTAAACCAGACACTGTGTTCCAGTTGGTAGAACTTCCTGAGTTCATTATTTTCCTCTCCATTCCCTTAAATTCATAATATCCATTTGAAACCATGAGCGATTGTGATGGTCACATGTTCTGTGGTGATTGTTAGAGAACCTTCTAGATCAATGTTTTCCAAACTGTAAGTCTCAATCCACTAGTGGGTTGTGAATGAATTTAATGAGTTGTGAACAGTACTCTTTAATTAATAGGACAGAATGAAATGCATTGAACATGATAAGGGTAAGTACTGTTCCTTGATATTTTTATTTCAGTTGTATACTTATGAGTGAGTGTGTAGTGTGAAAAATGTATTTCTTACTGTGGCTCATCATCAAAAAAGCTTGGAAGCTTCTATTCTATGTCATAGAGAGATAATAAGACATACAGTAAATTAAGGTACCCTGATTGGAAATCAAAAACTCCACATTCTTGACTCATCTCTGCTGTCCTGAGAACCTCAGAAAATCAGGTAAACAGGTATTATTACGCCTCTCTCAGCACAATCATGAAGATTAAATGTGATCATAAGTACTGGAATGTGACAACATTTTAATAGACAGTTTAGGACCTCTGAGCCAAGGAGGAGGGGCCTTGCCTATGTCTGACTATGAAGCAATGATCCTGATCTTCCTCCTCCTTGTGGAAGCTACCATTTCTCTTCTCCTACCTCCTCACGACATACACACACAGACACCCACTCTAACCTCTTACGGAGATCCATGCTCCGCTTATGTAAAGATGAGAATGTGAGGCGCATTGCATAGAGGAGACATTATCTCTTACTATCAGTAGTGAGGAAGGAAGATTTGCTGATAATCGCTATATTTACATATTTAGTTACAGTTGACCAAATGCTTTTAAATGCAGCATTTCATTTAATCATCACCAAAATCCATATTCCTATCCCCATTTTGCAGAAGAGGGTCACTGAGATTATGTGAATTGTCCAAGGTTGTGTAACTGATCATGTGGCAGAGATAAGATCAGCGTAGCTGAAGGAGCAAAGAGGAAGCTCTCCTCAGGCAAGTTGATTCAAAGAATCCACGTGTCTGCCCACAAAGGAGAGTAATGAGGAGGGAACCTAGTCAGACACAGCTACAGCCAACACTACATGGCAGGAGGGAGCAGGGTGCAGAAGGTTCAGAAAGAAATCGAGAGCTGAGACAGGAACTCCAGGCTGTCTGCTGGAGGGCTCCCTTCCTGCATGAAGCATCCATCGCTCTTAGGAGAACCTGCGGCCAAAGCAGGCGAGACTGTGAGAAGGGACGTGAAAGCCTTCTCTCTCCCAACTTTGGAGGTCAGCTGGACAACTGTGTCAAGCCCAGTTCTAGCAGAATCTTTCCTCGGGGATTTCAAGACAAACTGACAGAGCTTCCAAGCTCAGAGAAAACCCCAGATGTGTGAGCCAGGACTCTGACTTTGGGGAGGTGCAGTTCCCATCATGACCACAAGGTGATGCAGTGACCCTAAATACAGTCACTCTGGGTGTCAGTGGGAGAAATGAATTTTATGGAAGGCCAAGAATTAACCATCAATTCCACGAGACCTCTAGAAAATCAAGAAATGCTGATAAATAATTATTGATGTGCTCTTTTCCATGCCAGATTCCTGATTCTGTCAGATTCTGGATTCTGTGCATTCTGAAATTGGCATGCCAGTTCCAGCACTTATGTGACCTTAAGCAAGTTACTTGGCCTCTCTCAGTTCCCTCATAGGTAAGATATGAACAATGGTGGCACCACATTGATGTGGCTGTTACGAAGATTATTTGGGAGGACATGTGAAGAGTAATAAATGTTAGCTGCTAATACTTTTTTTTTTTTTTTTTGACCCATTTGGCAACTGCCTGAATGGGAAATCTGAGAAGCATGGGTGTGGAGAGAAGGGAGTGCTTGCCTCCACCCTCCACCCTGACCCACATTGACTGTGCCAATGCCACAGTGGCTCAGGATGATTCTGGAGCCCCCATCCACCCTGCATGCATTTGGACGCGCATTGAGAGGCCCCCGTAAAATGCACTGGGTGAGCACAGCGGTGACAGTAGCAGAAATTGGGGGTACAAGGAAACTTGACTCAGGACTCCACATTTCAGAACATCAGCAGCAACACCTCAAGGGCAATTACTAAATTCCAGCCTTCGTCCTTTTCATTGACTTCACAAGTGTTTTGACCATGAACAGTTTTACCTATATACTGGGGAGAACCTCAAGTCAGAGAAGAAAGCACTGAGTTAACATAAGGTGCTTCAGGAATAGTTGTACAGTAGTAAACAATGAATCAATCATTTGCTCCACTCTGCATTTTCCATCTTTCAGAACCAAAAAGCAATGAATCACTTTAAATTGTGAATGACTGCTCCGAAAAGAAAACAAACTCGTAAAGCCCGCACGAATAAGCATGTTGCCAGTCTCTCCGCTGACTTAATTCCTAACCCACTAATTTTGAGCAGAATGCCTCCTGCAAGAACTGCGTCTCCAGAAATAGACCTATCTGTTAGAACTGCTGGGGAGGGCAGTGCTCAGAACAGCAGCCTGGGTCAACTGCATTGATTTCATGGTGACGACACAGCGTCGTCAGGCGAGCAGGGGAGCCAATTGGCCTCAGAGAGAGGACTGAGGGTAAAGAAGATAGAAATCAAGACAACGTAGCAACAGGATCTCAGAATAAACTGCATGTGATGTATAGGTACCAGAACATTGGTATTCAAAGGACTTCAGAATCTTCTAGCCCAAGCTCGATCTTTCCAAGTTAGAGAACAACTCAGTCATGTCTAGAAATGTGCAGGTGTCCCCAGTAATGAGATGCACTTTGAGAATTCATTGATTGAGAAAACACAGAATGACTAGGGATTTCTATTAATTCAGGAATCCTTTTGTTATTGTTACATAAATGGTTTTAAATCAACTTTATTTAGGTATGATTTTTCACACCATAAAATGAACCCATTTTAAGTGTACAGTTCCAAGAATTTTGACTAATGTCTCTACCTGAATAATCACCACTCTATCAAGGTCAGCACTCCTCGGGACCCTCTGCAGTCAAAGGTACCCTCCACCCCAAATGGTGACCACTGATCTGACTTCCGTCACTATAGATTAATGTTGCCTATTGTAGAACTTCAAGTAAATGGAATCATACAGTGTATATTTTTGGTGTACAAAATACCAAGTGTTGACAACAGGAACTCTCATTCATTGCTGGTGGAAATGTAAATCGGTACAACCACTTTGTAAAACAGTTTGGCAGTTTCTTACAAAGTTAAATATATGCTTACCATATGACCCAGAAATTCCACTGTTAGGTATATATTTACCTAAGAGATAAGAAAACACATGTCCACAAAAAGACTTGCAGACAAATGTTTATAACAGCTTTATTCACTATCCCCCAATCTGGAAGCAACCCAAATGTCCATCACCAGGTAGCTGGATAAGCAAATGTGGTCTGTTCATACAATGGGCTGCGATACCACAATAAAACGGAACAAACCACTGGCACACGAAACAAGCAATGAATCTCAGAAACGTTATGCTGAGGGGAAAAAAGCCAGACACAAGAGAGTATGTTCTCTGTTATCCCATTTATAAAAATCTTTTTTGTTATTTTTCTATTTACTTTTCACCACAGCATCTATACACAGTTCATATGGGTGAGAGAATTTTAATCTGTGGTTGGTGCACATTTGAATTCACCCATTACTTAGCCCCACACATCTTGAAGATCCAAAACCTCTAATCTTGTTCAGTCCTCTCATTTTACAAATAAAGACATAAAGCCCAAAGAGATAACATGTATACGGCTGCTTTCTCAGTTAAGGAAAGAACTAGAACCTCTACCAGCTTTTAGGCAGTTACTCATTTTTAAATACACCAGTTTATTAATCTCTTGGCACTGCCAAGGGTCTGAATAGAGACCTCTTGATCCTGAAAGAGCCATTGGAGCCTCTGCCAGGGGATGTGAGTTCCCACGGGACAGGCTGGGGACGTATGTGTAATGCAGCTAACTCATCTGCAAAGAGTAATTGGACCTTCTTTGTCCTTCAAGACCCTTGTCCTCCCTGGGGAGACTTGGGTGTATAAGCATCCACCCCTACTCCATCATACACATACGTGCACATACACACACCTCAATTGCTATACCGAAAAAAAAAAACCTGAAGATCTCCTCAAGTGCTTTAGAACATGATATTAACCCTAGGCTGCTGTGTGGTGAAGTGATGTTCATGTACCTACCTTCTGGAATATAGCTTTAATTGGACATATATGGTACAGGCATGTTATATAATTTTTCAAAATCCAGCCATGTCTCTACTCTTAGAACTAAAGGTACCCTTCAGCAGCCATCTTGTCAGTCGTTAGTATCAGTCTGGGTGCTGGCAGGAAGATAGAAACTACTCCATGTATTCCAAGTATGAAACCATTTGAAAAGGATCGAGCCTTGCTGTTAGAAGGGCATGCAGAGAGAAGATCAGGGACGCCATGGCCAGAGATCTCAGCCTGTTGCCCCAGAGCAGTTGCTCTCAGAGACAGACCGGAAGCTGCTGCAAAGGTGAAGAATCTCTGCCAAGCACTGTAGCCCACAGCACGACGTTGGGTGACTCTAAAGAGCTTGGCTGGGAGCTGCATGCATCTCACACTGGGCAAATGTGAGATATCCTGCCTGCAACTGCTTGCTAGTGCCCAGAGCTTTAGCTCCAGGGATGATCGTGAATGTTAAACAAAGGTAAATGTGTGGAAGTTCCCAGCACGGGGCCAGGCACGGAGTGGTTCCCAATCAACAGTGGCCTCCTCCTACCCTTCCTCCACCCCCTCTGCTTTATATGAAGAAGACCATTCTGTTAGACTTGAAATCTTTGCTGACATTGGCTTTGGTGTTCAGAAGTGCTTTCCATTAGGGGTGAATTTTCAGCTGTTCCATGCGCTTGCGGACATTCCGGCTTTGTGAACATCTGTTAGAGCCGTGAGGAGAAGCCAGGGTTGAAGCACAGATGGGCCCGTTCAGACTTGGCTGCTGCGACTCTGCCAGCAGCTTTGCTTGGTTTGGCTTCCTTGGGCGAGCTTGGACCCATGTGGCAATCTGGGCGTTGTTTATTTAGCTATTTTTTCATGCTCTCCTCCTCCCATGGCTTGCTTTCCTTTAGTGTAACAGCAAGTAGTCTGTCTGTAGACAAAGGATTTGTTTCAACTGGATGTAGTTAGGGAACGTTGAAAAGTTAAACTAAACTACCATTTCATAGGCGGGTCTCATGCTTTGATGCAAGAACATCCTTGGCCTATGTAGAGAGAAGCTGCTTGATTTCATTAAAATTGAAATAACCCTGCTAGTATATACTTTTATTCCCAAAGTTAGTCAAGCAATATTCATCAAGTCAGTATTTTTCAAAGGAATAACTTTTTAAGTTAAAAATAAGATAATTTTTAAATTTGGAAATTAACGTAAATGCCACTCTGCAATATTTCCACCATACATGCAGTGATATATTTTTCTTTGTATTACTTATTCCTCCCTAAAAAAGATTATGTTACTCATATTCTTTTATAACCTGCTTTTCCCCTATATCAGTCAAGGTCCTGGCAGGGAGCAGGTGGCGCACTCCAAGGGAGTGCTTGAGACGGTTTAATGAAGAGACCCTTTGCAAAGGTACAGGGAGGGTAGGGGTGAGCAGCAGGGGTGGTGCAGAACCCCAGGGGCTAACAACCGGGGAAGGCCGTTACCACTCCTAACCCTGAAGAGGTAAGTAAAGAGAGGGCTTTCCAGAACTCAGAACATTACTGGAACTCTGGAAATATAGCCATGGGGGAGGTCACCCTACAGAAATGGTGGCTTTTAGAGGAGAAATGTAGCCACTGCTCACTTCAGGCCTAGCAGAAAGCGGGTCAGAAGGAATCAATACCCTCCTGCTTTCCAATCTCTTCTGCCTCCCAGCCTCCTGTCGGTGCCTCCCTTGGCCAAATCCAACCATAAATCCGTGGGCAAGGGGACCCCTGGATGCAGTGCATAAAGGTCAACTCCTGGGATGCTGACTCTGGCACAGAAAGGGGCAGTGTGGACCTGTAGGGTCAGATAGAGGTATCGGCCATTCCCTTTATAGATGGGAACTTTTCACATTAAAGAAACTTTTCTTACAATTTCATTTTTAAGGTTGCTTAATATTTAGTTACATGAAATTAATCGAATCAATCTCCTGTTGTCATCCTCAAGGTTATTTCTCATTTGTCCGTAGTCTAAAAACATCAGTGTGATGAATACCTTTATACATATATTTTTGCAGACATTTTGCATTATTTGGATAGATTCCTAAAAGTTGAATTGTCAAAGTTGTTATAGGCATTTCGGAAGCTTTTAATCTGTATTGCCCCCAAATTTAGTAATGAAAGTTATCTCTGCATGAGAAAATTACAAGGACAGAGCTCTGATAGGTTGGTATTAAATAGGATAATAAGTGTGAGATGTATTATTCTAAAGGAATGTCAAAAAGAAGAGGTAGAGTAGAAAGCAGAGCTTCCCCTCTGTGAAAGATTTTAGGGAGTGCCGCCTCCCAAAAACAGTTCATGGTCTGCCCACTATATGCAATTATGTTTCTGAGTCCCCATTTGCAACTACCTTGCAAATCAACAGAAACTTTCTCTGGCTGTACCTCTAGAATGCAATGTTGCCTTCTCATCGCTTATGCTAATGACCCAAGTCATCAGAAATTGGACAATAGCTTCTCCGTAGCAGATTTTCCATTCTCTTCTGGTGAATTTAGACCTTCTTCAAGTACCTACCAGTACAGGGTGTGTAAAGTTGGAAGAGAAATGTACAATATAGAGTGAAGAGAAAACTGTCTGGTAATTCAGTCCCTGCCATGCAGGGCATCACCGTGGACCTTCTCTGGGAAGTTAATTTATAGCCAGGTAAGATAAGCAAGTGTTAATCGTGCTGGGAAATACAAATTCTATAGAATAATCTTTTCTGACAAACATTCTTTGAACACAGCATCATATACTAAGCAAATTTCACAAAATGTTTAAATAAATTGAGATGTCTCAAATATGGCTTATCTCTTTGGGCCCCAAAACACAACTTTCCTGAGGTTGAGCGTAACAAATGCTTATTGATCCAGACACTGTTTAGTCACGGGGAAAGCACGCGGGCAAGAAGTCAGGGTTCCTGCTCTTAAAATGCACACTGTGCTATAATAAAAACTACTTAGTCTGTCCCCAACTTGCCTCTTGAAAACCCAACAAAAGAGAAAAAAGAAGGAAAAAAAGGAGGCAAAGTTCATCATTTTTCTTCATATCCATTACTGAATTTTCTTTGAGCAACAGATTTCTTTTGGAGCCCTTGGGAGGGGCTCAAGGAAGGCTATGTGTGATTGAGGATGGGATAAACAATTGCAGTTGGTAGTTACACTAACTAGAAAGGACTTAGAGGACATTGGTCAGCTTCACTGAATTTGGGGGTTTGATACTTCTATACCGTCTACTTGAACTAATGAACGAGAACTAAGAAAAGGAGTTGAACCAGTGACATTTATTTTTCTATAATTAGAACCAAGCTTTACTACTTATCAACTTTAAAAAAAAAAAACAAATGCTTGATATATTATTACATGGGTGAGGAACAGTAATCTTATAAATAATATTTGTTATGGCACAAAAATACTACTGTGATTGTCATTTCCTAAAGCAATCAGCAATTTGAGGCCTTAAAAAATTCCTGATGTACAAGGAATTTGGCTTTATATTTTGTGTAAAAAATAACAGTTATGAAAGCCTACATCGAACTGACTGGTAAGAACCATCAAATGACACTGGGTAAGTCTCATGACTTTTTGGAATCGTATTTCCCATTACGAATATGGAAATAGTATCCTGTGCTCTGCCCGTTCCTTCCCCACTCTCCAAGGCAACTAAGTCATCCTTCTCAGGTCTCCTCAAACCTCACACACAGCCTCCCCTCCTTGTCCTCAGCTTTGACCTCACTTGCCACCTCACTGGAAAATTAGAAGCATTCACACAGGACGCCTTTTTCTCCTCCTGCACTAAATCAGCAAGCTAACGACATCTGCAGCCACCATCTGGTTTCCCTCCTTTTCTAGTGGAGAACCATCCTGTCTGGTCCAAGGCGGCCCCTCTGCCTGTGCCGTGGGCGTGAGCACTGTTCCCCTCCCCTCCCGCCTCCCAAAGAACCTGTAGTTCCCATCCACATCTCTACTGCACCTTCAGCCTCTCCCTGTCTTTGCAGTCGTTCCCATCAGCATGAAAACTTCCTTTAGTATCACTCATCTTTATAAACCCTCCCTTGGCTGCTCGTAGATCAGCAAAACTTGAAAATGTTGGCACTTACTTGATCCATTTCCTTACATCCCACTTCCTCTTCAGTCCCTGCCAGTCTGACTTCCATTCCCACCACTCTGGGAGACCTGCTGCCATCTGGGCCACCAGCAGCCTCCGTATACTGAACCCAAGGAGTACGTCCCAGTCATCAACGCAGCTGGTCACATCTTCCTTCCTGAAACACTTTCTTCTGTTTGTGCTTTTAATCCCACACTGTCCTGATTACTTCCGACTGCTCCTTCTCAATCTCCAACATAAAATACTGGATGCTGCAGTGTCCTGGGCCCTCTAATCATCTCTAGCTACATTTTTCCCTAGATGGTCTCATCTGGAGCCCATCATGTCTTAAATGCTCCTTCAGTTCCTAACTCCAAATTTATATCTCCAGCCTGACTTTCCCTGATTCCACGCTCATGTATCCATTGTCCTGCTTGCTACCTCCTTTTGATATATGATAGGTATCTCAAAATACTCCTTAATTCTGGAAGTTTCCAAGTGCCTTTTTCAATTCAGAAACCTAGAGAAAGTCTTCAGTGGAAGTGACTATCTAGATAAGTCATCTGGATACTGATACCAGCAGTAATAGCCAGATAAGTCGCCTTCTAAATGTGTAAATGATCGCTTTGGAAAACCGGGAATATGACGGTGGGAACTGCAAGTACTCGATGGCAGGACATTAACATTCCAAAGTAGAACCACAGTTCACCCGGTCATTCAAACCTAAAACACAGAAGTCATTTTTAATACCAGCCCTTTTATCATTCTTCACATTCAACCCAACAGCAAGTACCGTTGGATCTGCCTCCAATATGTGTCTGGAATGTGTCTGCTTTTCTCCATCCTTGCTGCCCAAACCTTCTAAGCCACCATCTCTTCTAACCTACAGTAGCGTCTACACTGGTGACCTTATTTTCTCTCTTCCCCAAAACGAGTAATATGTTTTAAAAACCTAAATTGTATAGTGTCACTCCTCTCCTTCAGTAACTTCTCTCTTAGGATAAAATCCAAATTCTTTACCTACAAACTCCACATGATCTGGCTCTGCCTTTCCATCTTGTCTCAAAAAGATCGCTCCCTCCCTCATTTCATGCTGAACACACGATCCTTCTTTCTGGCCCTCGACGTGCCACGTTCTTTCTCGTCGCAGGCCTTTGCATTTAACTCTTCACTCTGTCTCCAATACTCTAGCTCTTAGCTTGGCTGACTCCTTTTCCAACCTTCAGGTCCCAGCTGAAAAGTCACCTTCTAAAGGCCTCATGCCATATCTGAAATGGTCGTCATTACAATTTCTATCTCTCCCCAACAAGAATTTCAGTTTCTTGAGAGCGACCACTTTTCTTTTTTTGTGCTCTATCCCCAGCACCTAGTGTTCCTTACTAAATATATATTTAGTTTAATGAATGAAAGAATGTCATCAGCAAAAGGGTTAGGAATGAACCAAAAAGTATTTTCATCTATCATGACTTCATTTCCAGACAGACACTTGGACTATCAGGTACCTGTAATTTTAGTTTAAGTCATTAATTCCCTTAAGTGGAAGATATTTTCTATACTGTGGTTGTATTATTTGAAAATGGGCAGAAAGCATTCGTAGTGTAAGGATTTGTTCAGTAATATTTTCCATGGTGTGATAGGGTTGGTTTGTCCTAACCAAGCCTCAGGTTGAAATTAGATCTCCAGTGTGGTGGTGTCAGGAGGATCCACCCTCCCTGGTAATGAGTGAGTTCTTGCTCTCATGGGACTAGATTGGTTCTCGTGGGGTTGGGAGGAATGGATTAATTCCCAGGAGAGTGGGTTGTCCTAAAGCTAGGACGCCCCCTTAGGTTCGGTCTCTCTTCACACATTCCTGCTTCCCTTTTGACCTCCTCCACCATGATTTGACTCACCCAAAAGCCCCCACCAGAAACCAAGCAGATGCGGGCACCATGCTTATACAGTCTGCAGAACTGGGAGCTAAACAAACCTCTTTCCTTTACAAATTACTCAGCCTCAGGTATTCCTTTAGAACAACACAAAAGGGCCTACGATAATAGTGTTAGGTTATATGCTTTAAATAAAATAATGCTTTGAATTAAAAACATCAAGCGGGATTCATTTTTGTAAACCTTGGAGGTTGGGGATGGGATTTAAATCACCCTTTCTGGCTCATCTTATATCCTCTATGTTTAGATCAGTGGCCCAGGGAGATCAGGGAGCCTGAAACTTATGAGCTATCTCCTTAGAATAAACTCAGACTCACCAGGATCATGTATTATAAAGTCTCCTAATTGCATCTTTGTTTCTCAGAGTCTTCACATCCCTCTAAGAGCTTCAGCTCTAGCTCCTTGTAGCTCCGGCTCCTACAGCTCGACGCCACACGTTGCAGGGGAGCATCGCTGAGCTGAGTGTGGTGCCAGGTGCTGTAGCAGGAACAGCGAGGTTGCTGTGAATGCCAGGGCCCGGACAGAGCCTCTGGGTCACAGCAGGCCACCGGGCTCACGAAGCTCATGGGAATGGCGGGCTCTTGCCATTGTCGGTGATCTGCTCCAGCAGACTGCAGCAACGTGCTGCCAGGCTCTGTCCTCTGCTTGCCATGCTAAAAGCGACCATTCACCAACACACAAATGCTCCTTAATTCTGGAAGTTTCCAAGTGCCTTTTTCAATCCAGAAACCTAGAGAAAGTCTTCAGTGGGAGTGGCAATCTAGATAAGTCAGCTGGATATTGATACCAACAGTAATAGCCAGATAAGTCGCCTGCTAAATGTGTAAATGATCGCTTTGGAGAACTGGGAATATGATGGTAGGAACTGCAAGTACTCGATGGCAGAAATCCTAGTAGACAGGTAAACCAAGCTACATCAGTTCCATTGGCTGAGGGAACGTGTCGCCGCTGCTATGTTTGTCAGTCAGGATAGGCTTGCTGTCAGAACAACCCATTTCCAAACTCAGTAGCTTAAATGCAACAAAGGTTTATTTATTTCTCATGTCACAATCCAGTCGGGTCAGTGAGGATGAAGAAGGAGATGGGGTGTCTTGCTCCAAACAGCTCTCCAGGGACCCAGGCTCCTCCTCCTGGTGTGGGGGTTCTTATCCTGGAGTCCACAGATCCCCAAAGGGATGCACAAAATTCAGGGGGTCTGTGAACTTGGATGGGGGGAAAATGTATATCCTTATTGTCACCAGCCTTTTAACTGTAATTTAACGTTTCCTGAAATTATGATTGAAGGCATCAATCTGTAATAATAATAATAGCACCACCTATGACTTTAATCCCAATAGAAATCATAGATATTTCATACCACATAATTTTAGTAGCTGTCATGAAATATCATTTATGCTTAACACTACTTTGAAATTATGATAGTAGACCCACTTCAAGGTCTTGTTATTTAGTCTGTTAGAGAGTACACATATTGCCATATCACAAAATATCATTAATGTTTTTATTTTTATTCTTTATTTATTTATTGAGACAAGAGTCTTACTTTGTTGCCCGGGCTAGAGTTAGTGCAGTGGCGTCAGCCTAGCTCACAGCAACCTCAAACTCCTGAGCTGAAGCAATCCTTCTGCCTCAGCCTCCCGAGTAGCTGGGACTACAGGAATGCGCCACCATGCCCAGCCAATATTTTATATATATATTTTTAGTTGTCCAGCTAATTTCTTTCTATTTTTTTTAGTAGAGATGGGGTCTCACTCTTGCTCAGGCTGGTCTCAAACTCCTGAGCTCAAACAATCTGCCCGCCTCAGCCTCCCAGAGTGCTAGGATTATAGGCATGAGCCATCATTAATGTTTTTACATCTGTATTTCAATACACTTACTTTTCTTTATAATTTGTGTATTTTAAACATTAAAAACACTATTTTGAACAAGGGTCCATAGGTTTCACCAGACTTCTGAAAGGGTTCATGGTAAACAAAAGATTAAGAGCCCCTCATCTAGTGGTTCTGCTGCCCTCTCAATCCTTGGGTGCCCTTTGCATCTAGTCAACAGAGTGGGCTGGGGGGTGACATTGGGAAGTAGTTTAGGGGAGGCTTAGGAGGAATGTCACTTCTGCCCACATTCCATGAGCCCTAATTCAGTCACGTGAGCCCACTTGACTGCAAAAAAGGCTGGGAAATGAGGTCTAGCTGTGTGCCCAGGAGAAAAAGGATATGGGGCTTAGTGAATACACAAAAGGACTGTCACCAAGCCCAAGGGAACAGTCAGCAAAGAGACAGCATCTGAGTGACAAGGGACTTCCCTGGAGAACACTCATTCCCTATAAAATTCACTGCAGGAAGCATAATCATAATGATACCGTAATGGCTGCTATAGGCTGAATGGTTACTCCTGTCAACATTCTCCTGATTCACTTCCTTGACCTCATTTAATCCTCGCTATAACCCTATGAGACAGGTACTATTAATGTTCCTACTTTATAAATAAGAGTGCTGAGGACTTGATAAATAAGTCCTAAAACTGTGCTCTCGACCATAGTGCTGGACTGTTTGGGAAAATACTGGGACCCTCATTGAAGAAGGTAGAATTCTGTACTGGTGGAGAGGATGGTTTCCGGAGCCAGACTCCCTGGATTCGTATTCCGGTGTTGCCAGCAGCCAGTTCATTGACTGGATGCTCTTCACTGAAGCTCTCTATGCACCTGTAAAATGGAGATTAGTAATAGCACCTATCTCTTAGGATTAAATGAGATAAACACCTAAAACAGCACCTGCCACATAGTGAACACTCCCAGTGGATGTTAGCCACTGTGTTTACAGTCTAAAGGGCATGAATGTGATCTGGAATATTCCAGCAGAGCTCAGTTCTCGTGAAGGATGTGGGAAAATATCTGAGGTCACCAGGATACTCACCAGCCTCCGGGGGGAGGGATCCTAGAACAGTGTGCTGAGTTATAGTCAAGAGGATGGGAAGCTATTACTTTTCCAATGAAGGAAAAAGTATGTTTTGATGACAGAAAGAAAATAGTTTTCATGTTTTCATGTTGATGTAACTTTCTCTCCCCTTTATAGAACTCCATGAAGGTAATGTTCAAATGCCTCTGGAAAAACTGTGGAAAGGTGCTGAGCACTGCGGCAGGTATCCAGAAACACATCCGGACCATCCATCTGGGGTGAGATGTCCCTCCCTTCAGAACTGCTAGTAGTCTCTGTCAGGTCAGTCTAGGGCCACCCGCACTCAGAAATTGCATAACACACTGCGCCTTGAAAGTTCTGGATGCTGGGATGGCTTTATCTTGCTAATCTCCAGAAAGATGGCCACTGCAGATAATACAGGCCACTATGGCACAGCAGAAAGAACAAGGATTTAAAGCCTCCCAAGTTTACTTACTGAGTCACTGCTCTGAGCCCAGTGCCCTCTGAAAATGAGTAATAATGTCAGCTCTGCAGGGTCACGTGTGAAGGTCAAAGATGAAATATATGTGAGAGATACTTGTATAAAACACTAGGGTAGGGGTTCCTCACCTGGAATCTGTGTTTGGACTTCAAGGGGTCCTTGAACCCCCTGAAATGATCTATAAAATGAAATGTGCATTTATTTTTCCCATGGAGAATAGTCATGACTTTGAGCCTCAAAGGCATATATAGCCTAAGAAGGGTTGAAGAATCATACCAATCAATTCTGCTATTGCTGTTCTTATAAATCCTGATGATCTGGTTCAATCTGTTTCTGTTGCTTAAATAAGCCCTTTATTTGTAAAAAATCTACACTTTTCCTCATATGCTATAACAACCTTTCTAAAGGAAAGATAAAATGAATCTTTAGGAGCCACAGTGGTTAGGGGTCACCCCATGGGGACAGTGATGCTCCGGCAGTCTTGTGCTGTCACTCTGAGTCTTTCTCATCCAGGGAGCTGGGACTTAGAAGGGACCTTGAGAAGCCATAAGCCATCACCAGTGTTCATAGGCAAACACAAACGCATGATCAAGCACTCGCATGCTTGGACACAGAAGAGTCCTTTCAACAAGATAAGTGCAGAGAAATAAAACGAAATAGTCACTTTACCCAGCAAGGGAGAAATTTAGGAGATGTATCGTCCATAACAAGTCATATAGGCAGAAGGTAAAAACAGGTCCTAAGGTGATGTTGCTAATCACCTAGAGAAACAGGGATCTACCTCTCTAACCCTTCAGGCTGATATTTGGGGATACCTCAGAACCTTCCAGAGCACCCAGAAGGTCATCAAGGACTGGAATGTGGCCCAGCAAGACTGGGCTTCTGCTCCGGAGGGTCCACCTTCATGTCTAAGAAATACCACATTGAAATACCTGCAGGCAGAACACCCTCGTTCCTGTTCCTCAAACCTTCAGGGAAGGAAAGCCTGTAGTGTCTCCCCTCAACTCTCATTGTCCAGACAATTCACAATGTAAACCGCTCAGTTATTTAAAAGTTTCGAAAGAACTTCCAAAGCTATAGCCAAGAGGTACAATATTTGTTTTAAAGTATGCCTGCCCAGAAAATTGAATCTATTCAGCCCCACTCAGAAGCACATGCTGTATATATCCATTTATAGACTGTAAGCGACATCACATGATTTTCCTCTGAGCTCCTGGGGTGCTCTCACAGGGGGTGGAATTCAAAATGCAACCACTTTATTTGCTCCCCTAAGACCCCTTTCTTATTGATGTGCTTTTAGAATTGCCTTGATGAATTATGGAACAGGCCTGGGTTAGCAGGACTGCACAGGCAGTCTGTGTTTATGAAGCCCGGGGCCTGAGCTCTGTCCTGGACTGGAAGAGAGAACATGCCTCTGCCTTAATCCCTGAGCTCAATTGCATGACTCTAGGATGATGGGACATTTTTAATGACTATTGGCTATGGGGGGAGGAGGGAAGCATATCAAAGCCCAAAGAAGACACATCCTTGCATCGGATGTAGCTTCAGTGCGCACCTTGCCAGTATAAAAAGTACACTATTGTTCTCTTAAATCTCACTCCATTCTTGAATACCAGGGGCTGGTCCTGATTTATCCCCATGTAGGACACACAGTTTCCCCCAGGCCTGTGTGTCTATTAGTCGCACTTGGAGGCAGCAGCAACTCAGCCACCTTTAACTGGAAAGGAAGTGGGGACAGGAATAGAACAGACGCTCATTCTTCGTCCCACTCTCTGGGGTCTTTGATGGTATGCTGGTCTGAAAGCCAAGCCCGCCAGACCTGATATGGTACAAAGACACCTCCCCAGACGCCTCAGCCTGAGAGTCTTGAGAGCTCAGGGAAAATGAACTAGGCTGGGACAAACCAGAAAGGCCTGGGCAGAGGTAGGGGGTGAATTTTTATTTTAGGTTCTACATAGGGATCATGAATCCGAAAAAGTTTGTTCTGAGTCAGTGATCTGCTGCCGCCCCTGGACGCACCCATGACCAGGTCGTTAGATACGCACCTCTTCTCTAGAAATTAACAAATCTAATAAGTGTTTTCTGAGGTTAAAGACAGTTACTTTATTTTACTCAAAACTTTCTGTGGAAAAGTACAATGTAGCATGTCTCAGGAAGAAGAACTTTAAAGCACCCAAGAAGACACTTTTCCTGATGATAGTAAAAATTAAGACCTTCTGACATTGTCCTTATTTTTATTTAATAAACATGTAGTGCTTATGTGTCAGGTACATTTCTAAGCACTTTATATTTATTCACTTAATCCTTACAATAATCATTTTACAAATAAAGAAACTGAGGCACAGAAGCTATGTGGAGGCTGCCAAAATCACACACACAGCTAAAAAGTGTCAGGGTCAGGATTTGAACCTAGGAAGTCCAAGCCCAAAATCCATGCTCTTAATCACTATCCTCTAACCTCAGCTTCTTTCATTCTTTCATTCACTTGTTCAACATTTAATAGCTATCTACTCTATGCCAAGTACCGCGATATGTGTGGGGTGACACAAAGACGAACAAGATGGCCCTGGAGAATCACTGTCACAGTGAGGCAACAAAGGGGTTAAAAAAAATTACAGAAAGGTGGCAAGTAATTAAGTAAAGGATGAACACACTTCAAAGGGAACACAGAGAACTAACGGGAGTTAAACCCTAACTCCTAGCCTTCAGAATACACCCAGAACGTGATTTCTCATCACTTCTGCGGCCGTGGCTCTCGCCAGCCCTGTCAGTGCTCATCTGGATTATTGCTGATGACAGCTCTTGCTCCTGCTCTTGCCCTCCTGCCCTCTATTTTCTAGACAGTATCCATAGTGATTTGGATATTTCTTTTCTCAAAACCCCCAGTGGCTCCCATCACATTCAGAATATAAGCTAAGCCATTGCCATGGGCTACAAAGCCCTACGTGATCTGGCCTCTGCCTGGTCCTCGCTCTTCTCATCACTCCCTTGTGTCCTGAGCTCCAGCCTCTGCCCTCTTGGCCTTCGTGGAAAACACCAGGCCTGCCCACCTGGGGGCTCCGTGTCGCTCTTGCCTGGTATGTTCTTCCCACGGGTTCCAGCATGGTCTCTCCCATGCTTCATTTAGGAGGGTCCTGCTCAGATGTCACCTCCTCAAGGGGCTTCCCCTGAATATTTAAAATAGTGCCTCCCTCCCAATCACTTCCCTGATTAAGGTCACTCTTTTGCTGCTTAATTTTTCTTTCTGGGACTTACCAACACCCGATATATTAAATATCTATTTCTTTATGGGTTCCTCGTCTGCCTCCCCCACTAGACTAAAAGTTCCATCAGAGCAGGGTCTATCCTTTGTTCACTGTGATATCAGGAGACCCTAGAACAGTGCCTGGACATAATAGAGTCTCGATAAATTGTTGTTGAATTATTGATTGAATGAATGAATTGCTTTAAGAGTTCATGAAGGCTCCTCTGGAAGTAGACAGTTGGGTGTTATAGGATAAGCAAGAATTTTCCAGGCAGACAAGAGAGAAGAAAAGCGTTCTAGACAGAGGTAACAGAATGTGCGAGATTTCGAGGCAAAGATTGGCTTAGTACGATTGTTTTGCTGTCTTTGTGCTAGGCGTGTCGGGGACTCTGACTACAGTGATGGAGAAGAGGACTTTTACTACACTGAGATCAAGCTCAACACAGACTCAGTGGCCGAAGGACTGAGCAGCCTGGCCCCGGTCTCACCTTCCCAGTCCCTGGCCTCGCCTCCTGCTTTCCCCATCCCAGATTCAAGCCGAACAGAAACTCCTTGTGCCAAAACCGAGACTAAACTGATGACGCCCTTGAGCCGCTCAGCTCCCACCACCCTCTACCTCGTGCACACCGACCATGCTTACCAGGTGACTTGCAGGGGACGTGAGAGTAATCACTTTGACCTTGACCAAAAGCAGTAGCCGCCTGGCCTGTGAGTAAAAGATAACTTGGTAGAAAAACAGTACCACACGCTGCAGCCTGGCAGCTTCGTTTCTTTTTCTTTTTCTCCTTTTAAAACCCAGGTCTCACACAGATGGGGTCCCTGTGGGTTATTCTCAGACTCCTCAATGCTGACTGCAGATCCAGTCTCTTAGAGGCAGTTATGAGGATTAAAATCCTTAATATTGGAAAGCCCCCAGAATGGTGCCTGGCACATTACATGTGTGTGTTAAGTAAAAAATAGAATAAGTGAAAAGGTGAGCATGGGAAAGCTTTGGCACAATGACACAATCACCCTGCACCCCAAGTCTGGGACTTCATGCCCTGCCTTCTAGATGGGTAATTAAACCTCTCAGATTAGAGTAGTGGTTTTCAGTGTTCCCCAGATCAACAGCATCAGCATCCCCTGGGAGCTTGTTAGAAATGTAAATTCTTGGGCTCCTGCAGACCTACTGGATCAGAAGCTGGGGATGGAGCCCAGCATTCTATGTCCGGACAGGTTCTCCGGGGATTCTGAATCATGCTAAAGTCCGACGAAACCACAGGGACAAAGCCTGCAAATTCAGGACATGGTTAAAGCTCCTTTTTTTCCCCCTCAACATTCAAATTTTAAGAAAACATTTTTTCCATAATTCTTAACTACCTTATATAACTTTCAAAAATCTCCTTTACATACTTGTGAAGGGTGTTCTCCCGCCCTTGTTTTATAAAAAAATATAACTAAATAATATCCAATTAAATTAAAGCACAAAATTATCATAATCATTCATATTGTTAGGTAATTACTTTTTAATCTATCCAGTTTTTTCACCATCATTAATAACTCTACCATGAACATCTCTGTGTTCTGTGCCTTCAGCTTTTATTTTTTTTCTTTAAATTCTCAAAAGAGTAATTATTGAGTTAGAGCATATAATATGATTGAGCAATTTATGGCTTTTGCTATGTATTGCCAAAATACTTTCCAGTGGTGCCAATTACAAAACCACTGTCAATAGAAAATATATTGTAATTAGAAAAACGAAACCTATAGAGGAAGAATTCAGCCACTTATGTAGCAGACTTAAACTCAAGAACAGTGGAATAAACCTAATGATTAGTTGATGCAATAAATTTTATTATAATTCTTATCTTTCAGCATTGCACTTTGGTCAGAAATCACGGGCTTGAACCAACTTAATTCAGTCATTTTGCTCATCTATATAATGAACGAATTGGAACACACACTAGGTGATATAGCAGGTCCCTCCCAAAAGAAGGACCTTTCATGATATTTGGGACTTTTCCGTTGATAGATATTATAAATGTTCAGCATAGGAAATATTAAAAATACAACAAAGAATGAAAATTCATCCCTAATTCCATAGAGCCCCTTGGTTTATATTTTTTGTATGTCCTTCAAGATTTTGTTCTCTTGTCTCTATACACATTTTTTAAAAGGTGGTACTATTTTTTGTGGTACTGTTTTTACTATGCTTTGTTTTTTCTACTCAGTATATCATGAATATTTTCCCATGCCGATGAGTCTTCTTCAGCAACATTTTAATTGATACATAATATTTGTGCATATTTATGGGGTACACGTAATATTTTGTTACATGCAGAGGGTGTGTACTGATCAAGTCAGGGTATTTGGATGTCCACCTGTGTGTTAGAGACATTTCAAGTCCCTTCTTCTAGCTATTTGGAAATATAAAATATATTGTTATTAACTATAGTCACCCTATTTTACTTTTGAACATTAGATCTTATTCCTTCTAACTGTACGTTTGTACTCAATAACCAACCTCTTTCATTCCCCCAACACCCACGTCTTTCTCCACCTCTAGTAACTTGTCAGTCTACTCTCTACCTGCATGAGATCAATTCTTTCAGATCCCACATATGAGTGAGAACATACAATGTTTGTCTTTCTGTGCCTGGCTTATTTCACTTAACCTAATGACCTCCAGTTCCATCCATGTTGCTGCAAATTACAGGATTTCATTCCTTTTTATGACCAAATAGTACTCCATTGTGTACATATATCACATTTTCTTTATCCATTCGTCCATTGACGGACACTTAGATTGATTTCATATCTTTGCTATTATGAATAGTGCTGCAATAAACTTGGGGGTTTAGGTATCCTTTTGATATACTTACTTCCTTTCTTTTGGATAAATATCCAGTAATAGGATTGCTGGATTATATGGTAGTTTTATTTTTAGTTTTTTGAGAAATCTCCATACTGTTTTCCATAATGGCTGTACTAATTTACATTCCTACCAACAGCGTATAAATGTTCTCTTTTCTCTGCATCCTCACCAGCATCTGTTATTTTTTATCTTTTTAATAATAACCATTCTAACTGGGGTAAGATGATATCTCACTGTGGTTTGGATTTGCATTTCCCTGATGATTAGTGATGTTGAGCAGTTTTTCATGTACCTATTGGCCATTTATATGTATTCTTTTGAGAAATGTCTATTCAGATCCTTTGCTCAATTTTTTGTGGGATTATTTGATTTTCTGCTGTTGCATTTGGTTTTTTATATTAATAAGTATGAAATGTCCAATTTCCTTAAGCACTAAGTTTGACAGTTGGTATCTCTGACATTTCACTTTGACACTTCTTGTTTTATTTTTATGATGAAGGTACATCCTCAGTCTTTCAAATACATGATTTGGCTTGTGATAATCTATCAAATTTTTTTTATAACAGTTTTTGCGAAACCATGGATAAGTCAAAATTTGTGTTATTTTTGAATATGAGTTCCATTGTGGAACCAAAGCTGCACAGACAGCTCGAAATATCAACGAAGTGTTGGGAAAGGATGTGGCTAATGAATGCACAGCACATCGATGGTTTGAGAAGTTCCATTCTGGTGATTTTAATCTTGAAAATGAGCCACGTGAGTGACCTGAGACCAAGGAACATAATGATGAGCTGAAAGCTATAGTGGAAGCGAATCCATCTCAAACTATGTGTGAATTAGCAGCAAGGTTTGACATTACTATTCCAATAATATTGGACTATTTGAAACAAATTGGCAAGGTAAAGATGCTGGGTAGGTGGATTCCACGTGAATTAAATGAGCTCCAGGAAAGAAATCAAAAGAAATCATCTCAAAGCTCTTTGCTGTCATGACATAAAGGTGAACCATTTCTACACCGTATTGTTACGTGTGATGAAAAATGAAATTTTTGACAATCACAAGCATTCAGCACAATAGGTGGATAAAAACGAAGTGCCAAAACACAGTCGAAATGGAATCTTCATCAAAAAAAAGCTAATGGTATCTGTTTGGTGGTCCATCACTGATATTATCCACTACAGCTTCATGAAACATGTTTAGTCTATTACAGCAGATATCTACTGCAACAGTTGGGTGAAATGATGAAGATGCTTTCAGTTAAGGATCCGAGATTGGCCAATAGAAACAGGCCAATCCTCTTGCAAGACAATGCTGGACCACCCGTCACACAAATAATGCTCCTCAAACTACAGAGGTTGGACTTGGAAACTCTCTGTCATCCACTGTATTCACCAGACTTTGCACCAAGTGACTGCCACTTCTTCCAGGCTTTGGACCACTTCTTTGCAAGGAAAAATACTCAATTCTCAACAAGCTATGGAAAACTCCTTTCATAATTTCATCGCCACTTGCTCTCCAGGCTTTTTCGCTGCTGGCATAAAAAAGCTACCATTAAGATGGCAAAACTATGTCAATAGTTTAGGCGCATACTTTGATTAATTGTACTGCTACTTATTTGAGATATAATAAACTAAACTTTTGATTCAAAATTAGACATTTCATATTTAATGATCTAATATTTACCTCTTTCCCTATTATTGGGCATTTGTGTTGTTTCCAGTTTTTTAAATAATATATGGTTGCGCAGAGAACATCCTGTGTCCATTTCTTTAAAATGAATTCCTAGAAGTGAAATATATAATACACACAATGATAAGAATTTTGACACATATTGCCAAATTACTCTCCCAAAATGATTTACCAATTTACACACCCACCATCACAGTATAAAAATATGTATTTCCCAATATGATAGGAATTGTATGTCACAGGGATAATAAAATAGGTATATTTATATATTAATAAAATTTCTTTTCAAATATTAGCAATCAAAACCCATCTCCTTTTATATTTTAGATAGGTTGCTTACATATATAAAACATTTATTTCTAGCTACTCTCTTTGACCCTGTTTAATCTTCTCCTATTATATAATTAGTCTAAGTTATTAATACAGTTGAAACCATTTCTGAGGCCCTCCTTTGGTAATGAGAGCTTAAGGCTCTGAGGGAAAATGTTCCTTCATAACAGCTTTCTCTGCTTTTTATTTAACAGGCCACACCCCCTGTGACCATTCCAGGATCGGCCAAGTTCACCCCCAATGGCAGCAGCTTCAGCATTTCCTGGCAGTCTCCTCCGGTCACTTTCACAGGCATTCCAGTAAGTAGAAAAACAAAAGACCCAGAAATCTGGTCAAAGCCAATTTAGAGAACAAACTGAGGAAATATACAAGAAAAAGACAGAAGTCAGAATGTCAGAAGTACTATATTTTTTAAGTGATATTTGTAAAGTCATCAGCAAGGTATCTTATGGTCCAGACAGGCCCAGCTTCTCTGCAAAAAGGTGTTTTGACTGGTATTTTAGAAATTAGAAGAGAGTTTCAACTGTTGAGAAACAACTTGGAAATGTATTGAGATTTTTTTGCATTGGTAGTATATCTGTTTCCAAAAGACTATAAAATTAATAGCTAAAGTCAGATGTTGTATAGAAAAGATGGTATTTATCATTATAGGTAACTTTATAAAATTTATTGCTTTGAAATTATTATTTTGTAGGTATGTCATTTTGAAGGCTCAAAAAAAATAAATTGAAATCATTTTTTTCTTTCAAAGTCTGAATAATCCATGCTGATGGGTAATTTGAAAATAAGTGAGTACTGAAATAATGGAATGATATTTAAGTAGTATATAAGAATTGATTTGACATATTAAATGATTGCTGTCTGATAAATCACCATGAATTAACTTGATTCCTAACCATTCATTTAACAATGTATTGGGTCTTTTATAGTTTATCATGGAGTAGCCGTAGACCTACACACTGTCGATGCTCACAGAGGTGTATCACTCCTGATAAGGTTCAGAAAGTGGCTTATGATTTTAACCTTATTTTCTCTTCTCCTCCCTACTCCCTAAGGACCTCACAAAAGCTTCTTATTGTCAACCACTGGCAACTCCCAGAGGTTTCTAGCAAAGTCTAAAGCCTTCTGTGGAGCTGATAAAAATGAAAATGGCTGAATGAATTATGCGGTGCTCTGTCAATGAATATTTATTAAATTTCATAGAGGAATAGCCAACAATAAAAAGCATCCTGCTGGCAGCAATTTAGGAAATGTGGCTTCCAGAAAATACTCCTGGAACAAGATTTTTAAACAATACCATGGATCTTGAGTCTCCTGTTTCACTGAATAGTAGTAACTACTGGTAGCTCTGCAAGAGAGTGACCTTGTTAGTAGACATTAGAAGAGAGCAGTTTAGATATGTCAGTATTAGTTTTTCTTCTGGCAAGAACATTGACCCACTGATGTGAGCGTGAGAGGTTAACAATCTGTCCTTTGGGGGACTTTTTTCTTTGGTAGGAAAAGACGCAGAGTGGCTCTCAACATTACCATTTGAGAAAACCCTTTTGTGTTCACCTAGAATGGCAGCTGCAATTCCAGAATTATCAAGACCTGCTGTTCTGCATCCTGTTAACTCCTGCCTTTGACCTGGGAAGAATTTTCAAGAGCATGTACCATATTACTCATTGCTATAAAGACAAGCATAGCGTGTAGATGGAGTAGCCCAGTCCAACCCTCTTTTCAAATTATCTCTGTGACCAACCAAACCGGAATGTTTTTTTCCCTTTGCTTTCTTAATTAAATCATCTCCTTCCAAAGTATAGAAAAATCATTCTGAATAGTTTTTACTATTAATAGCTACATGTCCTCCATAGTTCCTAAATGTCTTACAGAGTAGGATACCAGCAGGATGCCTTCTATTGTTTGTTTTCCAACAATGAAAGTTTAAAACTCTGCTATGGACACTGTGCATACCTCTCGCCTCATCTCAATATCCTTGATTTTTCAGAGTCCCTCATTTCACTCTTTGTTTACCAAGGGCATTCTAGACAAGGGCTTTGACAGAAAGTATATGGAGTGGTTGGGTTCACTGGCTATTGCTATGCCAGCATCCAACTTATTCTTTCACCAGAAAATTTCCAATCTTTCTGGTGATGTAATCTGTTTCAGCAAAGACTTCAGACTGTTAAGGCAGTCAAGCTTGCCATTCTGATGTAAAGGTAAGATAAGGGTGGTGGTGGTATTTTCAAAGGCTTTTGTTCTACTCTAGAAAAACAAGAACTTTACCACTAGGAATGTTCTTTATGTTGCTAAACTCTCTATCAGTGCTTTAAAAAAGTAAGTGCTTGTTGTCCTCTTCCTTCTCCTGATGGTCCATACCATACACAGGACTGTCACATGCCCACTGACCAGGTGCCAGCAACTGTCCCTGAATTCTCCAAGAGTGCCAGTCCAGCCCCTAGAGGACGAGGAGCCAGGTGGAATCTAAGAACATGTGAATTCCTACCTTCTAAGTTGGTATAATAGGGTTTTCAGATAGAAGCACTAAAAAAGAATGAATTAGTATTAATGATGGCTTCAGCGGTATCCAAACTGAAGGATTTATCAGCTTTCATATTAAATTTTTTTTAAAAAACACCTTTCTCTTTGTACTCCAAAACAAATGCCCCAAGGTTGTCAACTCTGATTAGGGTTTACTTTTCTCCCACGTCTTTGAAAAATCCCTTTCTGAGGAATCCCAAGGGTTGCAGGATTTTATTTACTCATTTGCCTATGGTAGGTTTCCTGAACATTGTGGACTTTAATAAGTTCCCAGGGTAAGACCTCTTCCCAGATGTGTATAGCCAAGAAGGCTGAGCTACATATTTACAAATGTAACTGGAAGTTCAGTCTTTTCTAGCCTAAGGCTGTGGGGAGAGAGGTGGGAAGGAGACCGTCATTAATTACAACTTTCTTTGACTGGTTTTTCCCTAATGACCCACCTTTTCTTCTAATTATCTCCATTTCTTTCCTGGCTTTTCATGGCAGAAAACTAAGAGCTCTTGGCTTATTAATCAGCTCAGGCTGCCATAACAAAATACCATAGACTTGGTGGCTTAAACAACAGAAATTTATCTTCTGACAGTTCTGGAGGCTAGAAGCCCAAGATCAAGGTGTCATCCAATTCAGTTCCTGGTGAAAGCTTGGAGATGGCCTATCCTCTGTGCCTGCACAAGTGAGAGCGAGCGAGCATGCGGTATGGGTGGGTGTACCAGCACCAGAGAACACTAATCCTATTGGCTTGGAGCCCCACCATTATGACCACATTTAATCTTAATTACTTCCTTAAGTCTCCAAATACAGCCACACTGGGGGTTAGAACTTCAAAATATGAATTTTGGGAGGATGCAAATTCATTCCCTAACAGCCCCCAACAAGCAAGTAGCAGCTGGTCAGCCTGCTGCCCAAGGGCAGTTCCAGGCTTCAAGCTGTTGGGAAGGGTCCCCAAACCTGAAAGAGCAGTGCTTAATTGTTAGATGCTTAGCTGGTTGCGTTTTTTTTTTTTTAATGCTTTGTGGGAGGTTTCAGAATAGTATGTTATAAGAGGTTAAAACCAAACCAAAGGGTTTTTTTTCCCCCCTCTTGATAGAAAATCACAAAGAAGTTATTTCTGCAACATATTTGCAGAAGCGTACAACATCTGTATTAGTCCTCTAATGTGAGACTTAGTTACAAATCCTGGCTCTGGCATTTACAGACTGTGATCTCTAGCCAATCATGTGGCCTTTCTAAAGTAATGTCCTCTACTCTAATACTACCTTGTAGAGTTGTATTATTCAGACAGTGCCTGGTATAGGCTAATATTATGGGGCACTTACTGTGATTGCTACCTTTGACATGCCCCATTCCTGTAAAACAGGGGTCAGAGAAAGGGGAGTCTCCCTATTTAGGATGGATTCATATAACACAAATATTTCAACACATGGGAGAGATTAGCCACAATTTTTGCTCACTATAATAGTTTAGAGTTCTTTAAAGTCTTCTGAGGTCATACGTAATAAGTAGACAAACTATGAACACATGGCCCAATAATTTTATTTAGAAGTAATATCATGTAATACTTTCCAAGTATATTCTATACTTTATAAAACATGCTGCAAAATAGAACTTAGAAATGATTAAGAAATAAAGATTGAAATATGAAGACCACTAGGAGAGAGTGCCAAAATAATGCTTTATAGAGCTTTATTTTAGACCACGTATTTCCCTTAATTATGTGGCAGAATGGAAGAGTGGAAAGAACAGGGCTTTGACATCATTCAGAAGTAAGTTCCAAGGCCAGCTTGTATCGGACAGCCACGTTCAAATCCTGCCTCTGCCACTTACTAACTGTGTGGCCTGGACAATGCACTTCTCCATTTCCTCATCTCTAAAATGGAAACAATAGGCTGGGCGCGGTGGCTCACGCCTGTAATCCTAGCACTCTGGGAGGCCAAGGCAGGAGGATTGCTCAAGGTCAGGAGTTAGATGCCAGCCTGAGCAAGAGTGAGACCCCATCTCTACTAAAAATAGAAAGAAATTAGCCGGGCATGGTGGCACATGCCTGTAGTCCCAGCTACTCGGGAGGCTGAGGCAAAAGGATCGCTTGAGCCCAGGAGTTTGAGGTTGCTGTGAGCTAGGCTGACGCCATAGCACTCGAGCATGGGCAACAGAGCAAGACTGTCTCAAAAATAAATAAATAAATAAATAAACAAATAAATAAATAAATAAATAAAAATGGAAACAATAGATAGGATAGTTCTATTTATTATGAAGATTAAATTAGGTAACGTACAGAAGGTACTCAGCTTACATAACAAGCTCTCAGTGTATTGCTGCTAGGGCTACTTTTACCTCTGGGATATTGTGCAGGCCCCTTCCCTGCTCAAAGCCTAAGGTTCTTTATCTACAAGATGCAGCTACAGGTCACTTATTTTGCGGGGTTGATGTGAGGATTAAAAGAGATAATAAATAACCTAGGTGCCCATCTTTCACATTTGTAAGCACTGAATAAATAGTAGTTTCCCACCCTAGTCACTCCCTTGGTTTCTCCACCCTCATCCCCAACTAAAATAAGAAGCTAAAACGTGATTGTCTTGCTATTTAAAGTCTCAAGGAAAACTCACAAGTCATACTGAGCCTCCCAGAGTGAAGCCACCTACCAAAGTATGAAATGGGTCCCCTCTGTCTCTTGCTATGCTATACCCTGTGGAAACCCACGTCTGTTGTGGAATGGGGAGAGGCTACACACATAAGTGTGTGCCCAGAACTCCAGAGTTAAGAGAGCCGTTAGCAGGAATAAAGGCTACGGAGGGGTCGTTCCTGCCATAGGACTATGCTGTGGTTTGGATGTGTCCCCCGAAGTTCATGTGTTGCACACTTAATCCCCAACGTAACAATGTTGAAAGGTGGGACCTTTAAGAAATAATCAGGTCATGAGGGCAGAGCTCTCATGGATTAATGTCATTATTGCAAAAGTATATATGTTTAGAAAAAACAAGTTTGGCCCTCTCTCAAGCACTATGGGAGGATGCAGCAAGAAGCCCTTGCCAGAAGCAGCCCACTGACCTTGGACTTCCCAGCCTCCGGAACTATAAGAAACAAATTTCTGTTTATTATAAATTACCAGTCTCAGGTATTCTTTTATATCAGGACAAAATGGACCAAGACAGTCCTCAAACTCTGCTCATGGAATTTTCAAAACCTGTTCCTCACGCCCCTACCGCCAAAGCCAGCACTTCTCCAGTTTTCCCTTCTCAGTACGTGGCACCACCATCCCCCCCAGCCACTCGGCCAGAACCTAGGATTCCTCTTTGACTCCTCCTGACTCATCTTTCATTCATCTAAAGATGCATCTGCAACTTTCTTCATCCCACATCCCATCCGTCTGCAAGTCCTCAGCTGTGCCTCTAAAGGACAGGAATCCAGCCCCTTCCCACAACCACCGGTATGTTCTTGCCTGGAATCCTGCAAAAGTCTCTTAACTAGTCTGCGGGGCTCCTTTCCAGGCTCTCTCCTATCCATTCCCCAAGGAGCCAAAGAGATCTTTTTAAAGCATTAATCAGATGTCTCATTTTTTTTAAACTCTCCAGTGGCTGCCATTGCACTTAGAATAACATTCAGATCCTTCATCGCAGCTCAGAGGCATAAGCCGATGCTGCCATCTCCTCTCCACCCAGAGCACCCTCTGGCCCCATGGGGGCTCTGTGTGCTTGGAGGCCTTATTCCTTGCTCTCTCCTTCTCTGGAATGCCCTGTAGATAAAAGATAACCTCCTCGAGAGGCCTTGTCTCAGCACCCTAAATAAATAAATGCCCTTTCCTTGGATTACACTTTAGCCTATTACCCTATTTTATTCCTTTCAGGTACTTATCACTAAAACGATCTTATCTGTGTTTGTGTTTACGTCTGTCTCCCCACTAGAATGTAAGCTCTTCGAGGGCAGAGACTTTATTTTCTTCATGACTATATCCTTAGAATCTAGAACAATGCCTGATGCAAAAACATTTATCGAATGAAGAACATCCAATAAGCTCATATTACCTCACGTACAAGGACTATGGCAACTTTGTACAATCTAGAACCTTCCACATTAGCCCCAGCTGATGGAAGCAGTGTCACTGTCCTGTCAGCTGACTCCAGTTCTCTGACTAAATGAGGCTGTATTCTTGGGATTCTACAAGGTCTACAGTAATTTTTAAACTTTTATTTTTATTACTCTGATAATTTAAAACAATTCATAGGCACATGGGCATCTGAGGTATTCACCCCGTCTACTGTGCATCCCATACAAAACCAAGTCCATATGGGATGGGAGTGAGGGGCCTTCTGCTCTTAGAAGGACCTGCATGTCTATATACATCAAATGAATGCACCGAACTCCAAAGATTTTTTGTTTTGTTTTGTTTTTGTTTTTGAGACAGAGTCTCACTCTGTTGCCCTGGGTAGAGTAACATGGTGTCAGCCTAGCTCACAGCAACCTCAAACTCCTGGACTCAAGTGATCCTCCTGCCTCAGCCTCCTAAAAGTTTTTATTTTTTTTTAAATTCTGTATATTAATCACATCTGCTGGTCCTTGTTCCACCCAACTCCAGCAGAAAGACCAGTGGTACAGAGTAATTCAGACTTATGGCAACAGAAGTTTAAAATGTTAGATTTTTACTTATAATTTTTTAAGTGTCTTATTTCTTTTTGTGCTTCTATGACAGAATACTTTAGGCTAGATAATTTATAATGAACCGAAATGTATTGGCTAACAGTCTGGAGGCTGGGAAGTCCAATATCAAAATGCCGGCATCTGGCAAGGGCCTTCTTGCTGTGTCGGCACATGGCGGAAGGTGAGACGGTGAGAGAGGGCCAGACTTGCCCATTTTCAACGACCCCAATCCCACCCGTGAGAATAGAGCCTTCATGGCCTCATCACCCCTTAAGGTCCCACCTCTTAAAACTGTTGCAGTGGCACTTAAATTTCAACATGAGTTTTAGAAGGGACATTCAAACCACAGCATTAAAATTAATGTCTGGGAAAATAACACTGATGCGCATTCCTTTACATTGAAAGGAAAGAAAGTACTAGTTCCCATCAGAGAAAATCAGTGCTATATGTATGCCTCAGGAATGCTCCATGACTATTAATTAGCAATGGTATTTCTATGACCACATTGGCTTCTAGGTGACTAAGTTTTTAAATTTATTAAATGTCTGCTTTCCCACATATGGCAAGACTGTGTAATTGAAACATCATTTTTCTCCTGTTATGAAAATTTTTTGGCAGCTTTTAAGAAGGCCAGGAGCTGAGAAGATATTAAGTTTTTGGGAGTAGGTGATGCAAAGGGGCAGAGTGAGGGATCCAGGACAACAGAGGCCCTCCTGTCCTTACGCCTGAGAGGCAGAGTGTAACAGGGTTAAACACATCAGGAGACCTGCAGTACAGCCCTGGCTCTGCCATTGCAGGCGCCGTGACCTTGGGCAAGTTACTTAACCTTCCTCTGCCTTGGTTTCCTTATCTATAAAATGGGGAACAATACTAGTACTTATTGTGTAGGGTCGCTGTGAAAATCAAAGCTGTTGGCAGAGTACCTAGCCCATAGTGAGGGCCCAGTCAGTATTCCACGGATGGCAGACACTGATTGGCTCAGGCGCTTTGCCTCTCGCATTTATTCTTGTTTGGACCCCAGAGTCTGCTGTCAGGATGACTTATGCACAAATTTATTTATTTAGTAGTTGTGATTGATCTAATAGAGCAAACAGAAGGCCTAGGCCCACGTTGTATCACTGTCACTGATTAGCTCTGTAATCTTAGATAAATCTCTTCACCTCTCTCGGTAGTTTACATCTTCTAAAAAGGGAATCATGAGACTTGCCCTACTTGACAGAGTTCATGAGGATTCAATGAAATTTAAAAAATGCTTTAAGGTTTAAAATATTATTCAAGTGACAATATGGTATTATGGGCAACTTGGAATGCATAGATATGAAGTAACAAAAGATTTTTAAAATACTGGTTGGCGATAGATCTTTTCTGTTTGGGAACGCATTTAAACGCTGCCGTGAGCGTCCCTCTTCATCCTACATGTAATCTCCGTGAAGAAAGCATTTCATCCCCACTTCTAATGGCCAAGGGCCACTGCCCACATGGCAAAGGCTAAATAAATGCATGGGGTGGAGAGCTCACCCTGTCAACTTTGTTTTCCATGTGCTACTTACCAGGTGTCACCAACACACCATCATCCAGTGGGCACAGGAGAGCAAAGACAGCACAGCCACACAATCCTGTCCTCCCCACCCAGGGGCACCGTCGGCTTAAGGTACGACTGCTCAAAACGCCACAGCCCTCATCTCAAGGGAATTAACTGTAAAAACAACAACAACAACAACAAAATAACCATAACTGTCCATAAAATTTCTTCACAATCGAGGAAAATCCTTTCTTTTTTCCCCATGGTTTTTCCATTCACTAACTATTAATGAAGATTTGTTGGGGGAGGGTTTGGGGGCAGTAATGGTTTGTAGTAAGTTTTCTTGCAGAATAGGTAATAGTGATTATTGGGTCTAGTTAGAGTCATGTTGTATTAGCCTCTGTATTAAAGGAGCTACAAGATACAGTTCTTAATACAGATCAAGCAGGGTCTCCCTAGGAGAACACAGGAGTCCCCTTTTATCTGTGGTTTCTTTCTATAGTTTCAGTTACCCACAGTCAACCACAGTTCAAAAATATTAAAGGAAAGCTCCAGAAATAAACAATTCATGGTTTGGAATTGCATGCCATTCTGAGCGGCATGACGAGATCTCAGGCACCGCCCTGCCCGGGGCGTGCGCCCTCCCTTCGTCCAGCCTGTCCCCACTGTCTGTGCTTAGTAGCCGCCTCTGTTATCAGATCAGCTACCGCAGTGGCGCAGTGCTTGTGTTTAAGTCACTCTTATTTTACTTAATAATGGCCCCAAAGAGCAAGAGTGGTGATGTTGGCAATGCAGACGTGCCAAAAAGGAGTTGTTAAAGTGCTTCCTTTAGGTGAAAAGGTCAAAATGTGACTGAATACATTAGGAAAGAAAAAAAAATTATATGCTGAAGTTGCTAAGATCTACAGTAAGACTGAATCTTCTCCACATGAAATTATGAAGAAGGAAAAAGAAATCGTGTGTGTGTATACATACAGGGTTCAGGACTATCCGAAGTTTGAAGCATCCTCTGGAGGTCTTAGAACGTGTCCCTCGTGGGTAGGTGGGGACTACTGTACTAGAAATTGGAGAAGGGAGCGCTTGGAAGTGCATATTTAAAAACTTGAAAGAGCAATGGTGTTCTCTGTTGGCACTTCTTATGTTTACTTATTTCATTCACTTTTATGAAGATAGCCAGATGGACATGTCCACAAATGGACAGATACAAGCTTAAGGGTTATAGTAGCAAACGGTAACAGCTAAGTGTAGTGGACATGAACACATCCAGCATATATTAAAGTCTGAACCCAGAGAGAACCCCTACTATATTTCCCTTCTCTCTCTCAGGATTTCGAGCTCTCCACAGAATGCCCTTCGAATTCTTCCCACTAAACTAATCTTCCTTGTCTGCCTTCCTTGTCTCCAGAAAGCCCAGGGGAGAGGGCAAAAAATGCCGGAAGGTGTACGGGATGGAGAATCGAGACATGTGGTGCACCTCCTGCCGCTGGAAGAAGGCCTGCCAGAGGTTCATCGACTGAGAGATGCCCAGGCGGAGGGGCCCCGGCCTGAACCACTCCTGCCCTGGCCTTCTGGTGTAGGTGTTGGAAAGAGCTTTTCCTTCTGAATAAAACACACTTGAAGCCCAGGAAAAGCACTGCCGGAAACCTTGGTGGAATAACAGCAACAACAACAAAAAAAGTCACTACCCTTACTGCTCTTCCTGAGAACCCAGCCTAGAGCAGCTATAACTAATTTTTTTTCTTTCAAAAGAAAAGTCAACTTTTTTGCTGTATATCTAGGTCTTAAAACTGGACTTCGGAAACTATTGAACCAACAAAGCCCATTTTACCTAGAAAGGCATATTTTGATAAGCTTTCTGAATTATGCCATTTCTGAGATTTTTTGACAAACACAAAAAAATAAGCTACACATTATTCAGTAGCAATTGTACAAAGAACAATACCTGCTTTTGTTGTGAATAATCTTTTCCCTGTTTTCCATTTGACTTCTTGGAGCAGTACACATCATGATGTGTTGCAAGAAAGTGCAGCACGCTGGGTATCTTTTCTATGTCTTTTTGTTTGTTTGTTTTGTTTTTAAGAATGGCTCCAAACTGAACCATGGTAGAGCTGTTAGCTTGGTGGGCCCCAGATGGCACAAACTTGAAAAGCAATTGGCCGTGGAAATCACCAGCAGACATCAGCCCCAAGCTAAGTTCAGGAAATCCAGCTGTCACTGTTGGGAAACATCTAGGAGTCTTCCTTGGATTTATAAGAAGCTTTTCCCCAAGAGGCAGCACAACTAATTCTCTACCTGCCACAACTCAATCGAGAACTGGCCCCCGTAGCCATCTGGGTAAGCCTTGATGCTTCTTTCAGGGATGTGATACAAACAGCAGCTCGGATCTATTCATTACCGCGTGTCGGTCAAGACCGTAGCCCGGTTAATGGGTCATTGGTCCTTCCCTCCAAACTCCACCACTGACTGACTGCAGAAAAGGTAGAGAACTCCAGACTCTCCCAGCAGGTTTGATTTAGACAAACAACACAGCCGACATGTCCCCATCTGTTCAGAAAGTCATGTTAGGTCCACAAACCACTTCCATTCTGAGAGCACTTTTATAGGTTTTATGCTTTAGCATGTCTGGGAGATGGATCAACGAACAATATAAACATTATATGGGTAAATGGGAGGTCCAAACCTTTATTTTTCTTATAAAAATACTGGAGCTATTCAGTCAGAATTTACTCAAAAGGGAACATACAGAACACCAAAAGGAAAATGCATGTTGGTATAGGAATCTCTCAGTTTAGCAGGGTCGGGGCTTGCACTGTGTTTCACTGACTGGGCTTTCTGACTGGGTGTATGTGCCTGCTGTTGTTGGTTTTCATGTTAATGACGTAGGGAGAGGGGAGTAGTTGTCAAGCCCTATAAATAAGCTCATTTTCTATCTCCCCTACTCTCCATTGCCCTGCTAAAGAGTTCTTTCTCCTATGCTATGCAGAGAAGCGAGAGCACCTTAGAGGAGGTACTGTGTAGGGACAAGGGACGTGGGATCAGCCATAGGAATGTTCAATGAAATTGCACAGAGGAAAGTTTAATATATGTTTTGAGCTTGTACATATACTTTTTAAAAAAAGAGTAGAAAGAAGTCATCTAGTAATAACAGATACCCTTTTTTTATATATAAGCAAGGGAAAATATCAGGAGGTTTCACAGTGCAACCATCCACAATCTGTGCATTCATATATTTTGGCAATTTATTTTTTAAACTGTCATATAACTTTTTAAAAAATTATTCCATGGAAGAGATTCTGAGTTTTTTTCCTTTTTTCTTTAAAAACACTTTTTTCTATTTCAAGAGAACAGATCTAATTTCACATCTTGATTACCAGTCAATACTAGCACCAGCTATATTGTATGTTTAATACTTTTACAAGGTCAGCCAGGATAGGGCGGTTTTTAAAATGCAGAACTATGTTTGCTTCCTCTACCCGAGCACGTCCTTTCTCCTCCTGGTGTCCCATCACTTCACCTGCAGCACCACTGCAGATGATACGATGCTCTGGCCTGGTCCAGGAGGCCCTGAATGATGGGCAGATTGCCCAGTGGGCATGGGGGGAGGCCAAGGCTGGTCAACTGTTAGAGCAAGTTCACTGTGTCAATGAGAGTCAGGTGACAACCCTGGACCAGAGGTTTTTCTCTTCGGCAACATCCGGATTGATCAAGACTCTGGCCCTTGATCCTTGGATTAAGTCACTAATCAAAAAAGATTCAAGTGATGAGGGGTTAAATCCACCTCTCTGACAACTTTGGAACACAAGAAGGGAAAGATCTTTTCTTTACTGTGGAGTAGCCCTGGAGCAAGGCCCTATGGCTCTCAGCCCCAAAGACGCAGCCCATGAGTAGTTTGAGCTCTGGCTTACCTGAGGCCAACTCGCTCCTTACCTGGTTTTTAGCCAGTGCACAGGTGTAAGCAGGACCATAGAGGTGAATGCAGCTTCCCTGGGATTTCTTCTCCTTTCTAAAGCCTTCTTCGCACAAACTTTTCTGAATCTCCTGCCCTAGCAGGGGCTCCTTTCTGTGGCTAGCCCAGGGCTCTGTGTACTTTCTTCTCCAGCTTCAGGTACGGACAGACCCTCAGTACCTTGCTGGACACACAGACACCCATTTCCTACACCACGGCATGTGATAACTAGGAGACCACCAAGCTACACCTGGTTGGCCTTGAAGAAAAGGGATTATACTTCGTACAAGCCACCCAGAAAGCTATGAATTTCAATCTACAGCTGCTGATTGTAAAAGTTAAGTTTTTTGTTGATGTAGAGTTATTTTGTTATATCTTGGAACTAAATGAAGTGCCAAATTAAGCCAGACTTTTATTTTATGCCATCCCTGTGGAACCAAGTTGTTTTTGTGTGTGTTCACTTGGGAGGGGGAAGGGTGGGAAGAGAGCAAGCTGGCTGGAGCCCCATCCATCCCAGGGAGCCCAGAGGCCTGTCTCTGCAAAGGGAGTGGCCGTACAATGGCTTCCAGTCCCCAGATATTTCTAAACAAGGCATGTTGTAGCCTTTTGATTTTTGGCTCCCTTGATACCCCTTCCTTCAAAAAAGGTTTCTCATCTCTCCCCAAAGAAAGCATTTCATGGTACTGACAGGGCATTCTCCAGATACCTGCAACGCGGAGTGTTCATCAGGCAGTAGTTTTAAGACTGAGTCCTTCCCAGGTGACATGTGCTCGATTTGTGGGAGGCAGTGTGACCACTTGGAGAAAACGCCTGGGTAGCAAAGGGGTCAGGGAGGAGATACAAGAGGCCTGTGGACACCTGGTCCCGCTTATCTTCTTGGTGCTAATCAGCCAGTGGTAACTGTCCCCGAGCACCCCTCCAGGAACTGCCCTGTTCTCCCTCTGGAAGCAGCTGCCTGAAGCAAGGAGAGGGCCCTTCAGGGAAGGAGCTCTAGGCCGAGAGGGCAGGGCTGCCCTGCCTGTCTCCAGGAAGCACCCTCTAGCGGACGTGGACTTCTCTCCGCCTCATTTGGTGAAAAGTGTCCTCCCTTGGCTGGCAAAAGCCAGTGTCGAGAGGAGAGCGGTGGGTTTCTGACCAGGAAGGTGTACACTCAGCTGCAAAGTGCCTGTCGGCAGCCCTTTATTAGACAATTCCTTGCCCGGCCATAACCACATTGCAGATGACACTTTTCAGTAGAGAATGACCCGTGTTGCAGTTCTTGGGCTTTCCAAAGCAGTCACATGTAAGTTACAAAAGATTTATGAAACTGAAATGTCCTCCATTAACTTTCAAGATCACTCAAGTTTTAAGTCTGCTGTCTCTGGTGTCACACTAAGCCACACTTTTGAAAGTAGCCCTGGGTTATGAATTTAGCCAGCACTGAATTCCTATCCCCGCTTCGTCAGACTCCATCGGAAAACGAAAGGGCAGCATTCGCCAGAGAAGGTTCAGAGAAAGGTGGCAGGAACTGTACATATAGGAGAGAATACCTTGAGAATAGTAGCAAAATACTGTAAATTATATTCATTTCCTCAGGGAAAAATAAAGGGCATGTGAAAAATAGGTCTGGAGAATCCTAAGACCAGGAAGAGTTTTATTATCTCTACAGTCGTTTCTAGTCAGAACAAGTTTCTTCACGTGAACGTGATACCATTTCAAGACAAATTTCAGTGAACTGGACAGTACCGACTTTGTGAGGCAGACAGCAGTGGCCCGTGAACAGGAGCTGTTTTCTTGGTAGCTGACCTGTAGTCTAAGACTGACGTTAGGACCACAGGCTCAATGCCTGAGGGTATTCATAGACTCTCGTAAGGCTTTTTCTGAATGTAATTGTGAATACAAAGCCTTGCTGTTCCTTTCTATAATTACCCAATTGGGTGACTGTTTATTAGCTATAAGCAGAATTCTGTAGGTGAAAGAAAGCCGTTAAAGATGTGCATTTTGCTTTAATAGCATGTTAAGGAATAAACTTCCATGGACTTTTGTGGAGAAGGTGCTGCTTTTTCTCATGAGACCCTGTAGAATTTCTATCGACTGCATCATCTGTAGCATTGACCTGTGTGAACTCGGGGAAGAATGTGTGCATACAAATGAGTGGAAACAGAGCAGGATTCATGAATATGCATGAGAATGTGGATCATTTTGGAGAATGCACTGGGCAGGCGGGTCAACTGAAAATTTCATTTCTCTACGAAAGTGACCCTGTCAGCAGCACACAGACTCTCCCGTTCCTCAAACCTGTGGGGATGCCTCTGCGTCGAAACTGGTTCATTGTGTCTTTTTCGCATTGTAACTACCAAACCTGAAATGAGTAAATGAAATGAGATTAGCACTTTTAGGTACCAATCGTATCACTGAGGAATGCACACCAATAGAAGAACATATAAAATGTATTATATTTAAGACCAACTGGTTTGCTTAGTATGACTTAACTTTGAAAAAGCCCATATCCAATGATATATATGCTTTAAAAGGTATATCCATCATAGGACTAGCAATCAAAATGGGAATTTTACTTCTGGTCCTGTTTTGTAAATAGTTCCTTTTTTTGAAGACAATCTCATGTTTTATATAACTTTTGTTGTGGGTCTGAGAATCACAATGGTCATATGTTGTGGCAAAATGTAATCTTAAAGACAATAATAATGATAACTTAATTTTCCAAATAAAACAAGAAATATACTGCTTAGGCTTCTACAATTCTAAGAGACATGACACTTTTATAATAAGCATTAGTACTCAACTTCTCAAGTTAACACAACTGGAAATATTTTACAAGATGCCGTGTTTTGTAGTCACAAAGAACATGAACATTTTGTGAGAAATGACCTTGGTTTTATACATTGTAGCTTATTTTTTAAAATATAGTATTTTATCATACAGGAAGTGTTAATATTATAAGCAATTCCTGCTCACCAAACAAAGGGCTATGCCTCTTTTAAGCAAGTGTTTTGATGCATATCTTTTCAATTAACCCTCTGCAGCAAGGGTAGAAATGCAGATCAGATGGAATGGTTATTATAAGAGAATCAAGATAGCAGCAGCTACTCCTTTTATCATTACCAGTGTATTAATTTACCATTAATTACCATTACTTAATTTTCAAAGAATTATGGGAAAGACACTTGAAGAATCAGCCTATATATTTTAAATCTAAAAGATGTTAACGGATATGCTTATAGGCCATGGGAGAAATATTCTTATAAATTCTTTAGGGTAAAATGATAAATTCCATGTCAAAAAGACAAGTTTACCACTTGACCTACCAGAACCACAAACACACATTTAACTAGCAAGTATCATTTGGTAGAAATTTCTAAAATCATAGTATGTAGGTCCAAAGATAGAATTCTTCGGTGATCCGTAGCATTTAAATTAATTTTGTCCTCAGCACTAACTAAATAACTTTAATTTCCTTATCAGAACAAGTGCTTGATTTTCCACCGTGAAAAACTGACAGGCACGCAAGGTTGTGATCTGAAAGCGACTGCGTTCCCGAGAGTCAGGAAGCAAGGAGAGGAGCTGTGGAGAGTTTATCATAACTGCACAATTCTGAACTTTGCCAAAACCATTTCATAATGGTGTACAGTTTTATTCAAGCCCACTCGCTATTAAAACAAGAAAGCATTGTTTTAAGATTTTAGTAATCCAAAAGCTAGCCTAATTTAGCCAAGTACACAGATAACATCAAAAGAAAAGCTGAGACAGAATGGCCATACACCTACTGGGCAACTCTTGTGAGGTGGTCAGGTCACTCCGACCTTGGTTTGAAATAGGCTTTGGAATCTGCACACATAAGGACCAGAAATGCACAGAATTAGGGAAAACCATGCACAGCCTTGGCTCCCGGTCTTTGAGATGAGTCAATCTGCAAATCTCTATCTTCATTCCCTTGAAATATTTCTATTTTAGTATTGAAGTCCCCAAAAAATGTTTATTGCTGTATAGTTGTGAATCAAATGAGTCTCATTTCATCTTTAAATAGAAGCTTCCTAATAGTATAAAGCAGAGCTTGGCAATTTAGATGCCTTAGAAGGGCAAAGCAAGTTCTGTAACGATCCATGTAGATCAGACAAAAAGGGACAATAGAAACATGAGATCCTGTTGAAATGGAGAACACTTGCCCCCTTTGAAGGAATATTCAGCTCTAGACAATCAGAACCATGAAGAAATCAGGCCCGGGGCTGCCAGATCTTCTGACTTGGAAATCTATTACCTGACACTTGAAGTGTTGACAACTAACTCAAGTTTTTGGCCAACACTGTACAGACCAAAGACAACCTGCATGTGGGTGAGTGCAGCCTGTGTCCACCAGTTTCACCTGTTGGAGGAAACAGATTTCATATTCCACGGCTATAAGGCTAAGTTCATCCATCAGCCCCGCAAACTCACATGTCACTATCTAAACAACTAACACAAAAGAAGGGAAAGAGGTCATTTCTCTGTACAAATCATTCTCCTGGAAGACTTGGATATAGAAATGTAATGTCTTTAGCCTTGCCTCGGATCAAAATATAGTGAGTTATCCAGTTCTCGCACTCTGCCTCCTTCCGGCATGCCCAAGCCATGCCCCGAAGCATTGAATAACTGTAATCCTAATTTTCATACTGTTTTCACTGCCGTGACCACTGTGATGAGGGGCTGGCAAAGAGCAGCCTTGTGCCTTCAGAGAAGGCAGCCAGGAGCCCCTGACGTTTTAAGATAGCACACACCTCCTTGTGCCAAAGCCCTTTGCCAACCTCTCCACACCCTCCCTTCTCCATCTCCCCTCGTGAGTATTCATTCCAGGGTAAAACTACCATTGTTTCACCTCTGATATGGCAAAATCCTTGCTTCAGAATTGGTAGGCACTTAGGTATTTTGCAGTGTCCACTAACTTGCAAAGGGTGTTTTTCCACCTACAAAACTTTAACATCTTTGTCTGAGGGCAAAAGCAAAATGGAAATAAGCGTGTCATGAAAAAAATTAGAAGTTGCTTCCCTGGTTTGGATGGACTAACTCATTTTAAACTGTATCTTACATCCTGATGGTATCGAGATAATCACTAACCCTTTCACAGATGTAATGAAGTATGTCTCTTTCAGACACATTATTTCATTTGCTCTTCATAAGAATCCAGTGTAGAATAGGGATATTTAGAATCACCGTTACCCACCTGCAAGGCCAACCCAGAGTAATCTCGAACGTGAGAGTCAGCCTCAACTTTGCTTGTGAGGAGGAGGGAAAGGGCTCAATAAAGGCCTGGCTCAGACCTTAGTCTTCCAGAATGACTCGAGACCTAACAGGACCTAGGTATCCACCATGTCTCAACCCATCCTTCCAGTCCAGGCCTTTCAGCATAGAAGTAAAGAGCCCACTCATTCACTCATTCATGTGGCCAAGTACAAACCTAAATGTATCCCTTTACTGCAGAGCTAATCCCCAATCCCTAAATTCTCACCAGCTAAGTGGTTAATTATCAGATTTTCCTAGCTAATGCAATATTCTGAGTAAAAGTTTTGACTCCTTGGGAAAACTAGAAACTTAAACTGATACCAGAAAATTTAAAACCAGCTCAAATTTTTAAATCTGTAATGATCAAATCGAAATGTAATATAAACTCAAAGTTGGAAATGCCTGGTAATGTGGTTAAGTCATGTTTAAATATGAATGCAATTTACATGAGATTGGAAATGCCTGAGGTTTCTTAGGTGGTGATTGATTGAAGGGCAGTCCAATATATGAGTGGATTTCATCTTACCCTTCACCATTAGTTTACCGTCTTGAGTTTAGAGTAAAGCCACTCACAGGGAGCTTAGCCATGGAGCTAGAAGGAGTCTGAGAAACCAATTTGGCCTGACACCTATTCATTAGCATTCATTTTGATTAATGATACTTTTGTCATGTTTCTGAAGGAATACAGCGCTGGAGGAGGAAATGGTTTAGCGCTTTCCTCCTATGAGGGAAAAGCAGCCCATTTTGCAATGTTTAGCACCATCCCGTGACAGTAGCAAGACTTAAAAAGACCCAAGCTTTAGGGGACAAGAAGAAAACTATGGTTCCAAAAGCAGATAACTATATATTTTGAAAAAAGGTGGAGAAGGTAGTTAAATTACAGTCCTTGTTTTTTAAAAATGTTCTTTCGTGTTGGGCACCATCCACATAATTCTTAACTACCAACTTCTAAAGAGAAGATCCCCTTTATATTATGAAAATGTGAGAGATTAATTCTCAAGTCTAATTAACTATGAGATTCTCTTATAAGGGCCAATTCCCTAAATTTTTAATTCATAATATTAGAGTAGAAAGTGGCAACTCCCAAAAAAAGTTAAGAGAGCTGTCATCAAAGAAGAAAATGCTCTTTAAAGAAAAAAAAAAAAGCAAAGGTGCTCACCTGTTTTCTTCTGAATTCTCTCTACATCCCTAACTAAAGAGGAAAACCAGCACTCTGGAGAAAAAATTGAGCTATAAGACAGAGAGAAACAAGAACAGTCCCGATTCTGGTTACTAGTCTTGTTTTGTCCACAGGGCCCCTAAGAATTTGCTAGAGGAACGTTACTCTCCCCTCCTTGCCCTCACCTCCCCGAGCCAGAGGCCAGGCTGTAGCGTGTGTTTGCTTCCAAAGCCGGTGATGGGACATTCTTCTATGCTGATTTCTCTCTCTCAAATTAAGGTCCGAGGGGATAGATAAATGTTACTGTGGTTGGCACATTAGGCTCAATGCGGCTACCACCTTCCTTGGTGGCAGGGGAGGAATTTCTGTCTGTCTGAACAGTTTGAGGCCATCAGCAGGAGCGCGGCTCAGTTACTGGAGAACCGGCCACACTCAGCACAGGAGATTTGTTCAGACTCACCGAGCAAGAGAAGTAAGGCAGAGACGCGACCCTTTCACCGTGCCTCAAAGCCGCGTGCAAGTCACCTACTCCACCGGTCCCCCCACATGCGAGGCTCAGAGAGATCAGAACCAGCAGGCCGAGCCGGCACACATTAGGAGGGGCCGAGAGGGCAGGGTGAGAGGGCTCCACTTTGAATTACTCCAGGCTCTGACCTCTGCCCACAATTACAGAGCATGCAAACGGAATCGGCCTTTAGCATGTGAAAAGGAAATAGCTCCTGCAGGGCATGCTTGTTTTAATTTTATATTTATGGAGAAAGAAAATGACTCCAAGCCGCTCACGTTAAGCATGTGTCTCTCACTCCAGCGGAGCCCCTTCCCACGTTCTGGGCACAGGTGTACGGGGCCAAGAGGACAGAGCCAGAACCCTTAGGGCCAGCGGCTGCCGGAGTTTGAATTGCCCCTCAGGGATCCCCAGTCAATGGATCTTAATTCCGGCGGAGCTTAATGATAAACCACCCCACCCACCCCACAAAAGGGTGGAGGAGCAATGCGTAACTTTGCAGATTACAAACCCTCGTTTTACTTTTTAAACCGCTGGTTCCATACACTGCGTATTGGAAATCAACGGCTGTGATTTGACCAACCCCTGTGATGACAGCAAAGCCTCTCCTTCCACAGTATATCCCGACCGTTTGGGGAACCTCCTTGATCACTGGTAGAAAGCTTTAGAATAGACTTAGATTTTTAGAGAAGAACTGAAAAATCCCCAAAATTTACCAGTCCCATGACTTCAATAACTGAAAATGCCCTGGGTGTAAATTAACCTAGGAATGTGGATCGTATATGTAAAAAAAAAAAATGCCATTAATCAATATTTTCCTACAACATAACCCTAAAATTCTTATTTTTGTAATGAATGGTTGGATAATGGTCAGCCATTTAAACGTACACTCTCTGGAATAACCAGACATTAGAATAGTTTCCAAAGTGTTTTGTGTATCAAATCCTATATACTTAGAAGAAGAACTCAGGATAAGAAAAAATCGCTAGGTCCCAAAGGGTTCATGACTATCATCAAATGCAACTGCTGAGTGGCCAATGGTTATTTTTTTTTCAAATGAGAAGACTGGAGAGAGAGAACAACAGTAATGACAAAACCTCGGTTGCCCTTAGCCCATGATAAGGTTTAAGAAAACTCTGCTTTTAAACATGAAGCCATCTTTCAAATTGTTTTCTACACCAAATCTAAAATATTAAAATGAAATTATTAAGTATTTAAAATGGGGTAGTTAGTGGAAATGCAATCAGTAGAAACATTGCTTTTTGGTGCCTGCTAAACACAGAGGAAGGGAGATGGACCAGAGGGAAGGCAGCAGTCCTTCCTTTGTGATGCAGAAATACAGGCGTGCACATGTCTTTGGGCACTAATTCAGAAGCCAGAATGGCAATGCTATCCAATGTTTAGACATCTTTTGAAATACAATCTTACCACCATTCGGAGGTAAGTACTTGCTTACAAAAGTCTTTAATATTAGTGAATGAATGTATAAAATTATAAACTATGCATTTTCAAAGAGTAACATGTATTTTGTATCTGATCCAAGTAAATTTTTTTCATAGCTACTTATCACAACTGCAAATTATCCAAAATAGACTTGAACACATATGCTTATGGGGATGTGGGACACCCATCTCTATTCTCCTAGCGGATGTTTTTAAAGATGGTGTATTGAAACTTTACTCTGAAACTTCAGGCTCTAAAAACATTCCACCATTAAGGTGAACAAGTGGGTAGCAGTATATACTTTACTTCTTAAGCATAAATGGGAAATGTTGGCTGTTAAAAAATGTGCCCAGTTCTTTATAGGTGGATGATCTAGTAATGGTGGATTAACAAGCAAGCAAAAGTGCATAAAATGAACGAGGATCGCATTGGATAAATTAGCATAGGTTTTTGTCTGTTGTGTTTAATTCTCAATCCAAGAAAAAAAATATTCATCAAAGAATTTGGGTTATACAGTTTCAAAGAACAAAATATGAACATACTGTCCAGAAAAGCAAATCACTGATCTTTTTTCAAAATTACATAGAGATATATTTTAGAAAGTCTTTATAGAATGTACACAAATTTCTTCAGCCTTCTTGTTGATTTTGTATTTTCATGAAACCTTTTTTTCCCCTAATAATTTGTCTTTGCCCTTTAATCATTGCTTTACTATGTTACTCAGCATGAAAAATATTCTTTCATCTGACAATGTGGAAATAAAGAACTCCATTTCTCTGCCATCCCGGTTCTCTTCTATGTCCATTGAGAAAGTTTATCAACTGTTTGTATGTAAAATATGAAAAAACATTTCTAAACCTGGTACTTAAGGTTATACTGGATTGTTTGCTACCTAATAAGAAGTTACTGTGGGAGGGCAATGTGTCTTTTTATATGATTTTTAGCCAAATCCAGATGTTCTGATGCTACATTTCTGAATACCTATCTGACTGTAAATACAGCCTGCGGAGGTTCAGGTTGATAAACCTTTTCCATGACTGTTCCTCAGCCATGCTCCTTGCCAACTTTTGGCACATTGTACATAGATTTGTTGAATGTTTAAATGATGTTGTTTTTCTAAATGCTGTTCTCTAAAACAATCTTTTGAATGTTTTTTGCTTTCCATTGTTTTGGACTTTGTGTGTTAGTTTTTTAAGAAAAAAAAATGTTTCCTAAATATTTAACACCAGGAAAAATATTTTAAAATAAACTGGTGCTAATTGAAACAGAAGAAAAATTGTGGATTGAAGATGTACAATATAAAATAGTCACACCAGTTAAACTGCACTTTCCCGAGGGGACAGCTGGCATCTACCTGAAATAGGCATCAAGACGATCACCAAATGTTTACAGTTTCTGTGGCTCGTTTAAGTGTGAAACACAGAAGCGGCTCTGTCCCCCAAGAGTTGACGATTTGCTACACTGGTCCTCTGGAAGCATTTAAGTAGAAGAAAAGGCTTGTAGTAGGAATCACTTTAGTAATAGTCTCCTGGTCTTTGGACTTTTATGTTCTGTAATGCTTAGTTGTGACAATGACTATGGTGTTGCCAATCTAGTCTGACATCATCGTTGACCTGTACTTACTCTGTGTATGGTTCTACCTTGGGTTGCGCTGGCACGAACCGAGCCAGACACTGGACTTTCAGTAGGACAGACCATTCTGATTTCTACAGTGTCCACACACATGAATTTAAACGCACTTGTAACTGGTTGATTACCATGAAGTAAGTCTAACTTCCACTTAATAAAAGTTTTTGTGTATCTGCTTCTATTTGGGAGCCTTTTATTTAAGTGAAGAATAATTTATACCAAGAAATGCTCACTGGGGTTAGAGGGTTTGGAGCTTTACCTAGAGTTGTAAAAATAATTAAAAAACAAGGAAGCATCTTCCCCAATATCAACTATTCACCATCAAGGCCATATTTAGAGATACGTAGAAGGCATATGTCTCTTCTAGTGTTGCGCCCTGCTAATAACAACTTAAACCCATTTGCTTGACGGTGACTGCCCAACATATCAGCCATGCACCCTGTGCTGCTGGTCCTGTTGTCCTAAGCAAGTAGACACAATGCGGCAAACAGAGGGAAAACGAGATCCTTTCTGGTGCTAAGCCAGCGTGCAGACACTGCCCCAGGCCCGCCTGTGTCCACTAGAACTTGATACATTCACCTACAAAAGCCAAACCATACCTGTGTGTTCAGCAAGGTAACAGGCTTTGGAATTAGACTTGGGCACAAATCTGAGTTTTGCTTCTTACTAGACGGATAACTGGAGAAGTGGTTTAACCTTAATAAGTCTCATCCTTATAATGGGAATGATGATAAAGAGGAAAATTGATTAGCCTGGCTTGGACAATCTCTTCACTCCTGATGCAATCGACTTCAGCTAGAGATGGGGAGGACTGTGATTCACGGCCTACCACCTGGTTCAGAAAGGTTCCTCCGTGCTAGGGCTCTTGCGAGATTACCTGAAATGATGTCATGGTGCAGAGAAGTGTTCCACAAATGGAAGCCAAAATACACAACCATCCAGATCCCTCAGATTTCTAGGATGAGTGCCTTCAAACACCAGAATGTTCTCATTTCAATTTCTTAAGAAGATTCTTTCTAAACTGAAAATATCCTGCCTTATTAAATAGCATACACACAACATCTGAAAGTTTTCTTGGTGACTCCTGACCATGATTATTTGCATTAATTAACAGAATAAGCCATGTAACTGAGTTTTATAGTTCAACCTGCTCAAGAACTACAGGGCCTTCAGTCAGCCTGCTTTGTTTGTTTGCTCTGAAACAGAGTCTCACTCTGTCACCTGGCTATAGTGCAGTAGCATCATTATAGCTCACAGCAACCTCAGAAACCCCTAGGCTCAAGCCACCTCCTGTCTCAGCCTCCTGAGTAGCTGGGAATACAGGTGTGTGACCATGACCAGCTAAGTTTTCTATTTTTTGTAAAGACGGAGTCTCTTGCTCAGGCTATTCTCCAACTCCTGGCCCCAAGTGATCCTCCCGCCTGTGCCTACCAGAGTGCTGGGATTACAGATCTGAGCCACCGTGCCCAGCCTCACCCACTGCTCTCTTTCACACGTCCCCAGCCCAGCCCAGCTCCCAGTCCCCAAACCTCTTAAGATTTCCTGGTATTCAGCATAGGGGACATTGACCTCTCATTCCTGAGAGGTGGTAGGGCAGGAGATAGGACGAAGCTTGCTGAGCACCTATGGTGTGCTGGGGAATGTACCAGATGCTCTCATGTGATTCTCTCATTTTATCCAAGAGGCGACACCTTCATGAAGGTTAAACGACCGGCCCAAGGCTGTTAGGTAGGGATCAAATCTGCAGGTGGTGGGTGTAGACTGGAGGGTGATTCCTAGTGGG